>JASAOG010000130.1:0-302500 GCA_030265305.1 Biomphalaria pfeifferi | reverse complement strand
GTAACAGTTTGTAGGTGTCTTCAATAATTTGCTTTCATTATTCAAATTGTTTTAATGTCATAATACCAAAAGTTGTTGTTTTTTTAATGTATGGGTGTAAATGAACTATTTTATTTTATAATATTCGGTTGTTGTTGTTGTTGTTGTTTTCTTTTTAAACCTTTTTTTTTTATTTAAATGTTTTTTTTCCAATGAAGTGTTTATGTATTGGCGATGTATTGACCAAACAGCACTCGGACTATGTGCACTGTGTTGTACTGCTAGTTTTTAATCAACATGTTGCTATGGTTACGTTGTGTTGTTGTTTCAATGACTCACGCGTCTCCTTTTTTTGACCATCGTTTGTCATTAAAAGTGTGCTAGCGTGTAGTGCTAATCAAATGTCCACTCATGTATTTGTCTACTTAAATGTCCACTCATGTATTTGTCTACTTCAATGTCCACTCATGTATTTGTCTACTTAAATGTCTACTCATGTATTTGTCTACTTAAATGTCTACTCAAGTATTTGTCTACTTAAATGTCTACTCATGTATTTATCTACTTAAATGTCTACTCATGTATTTATCTACTTAAATGTCCACTCGTGTATTTTTCTACTTCAATATGTACTCATGTACTTGTCTACTTAAATGTCTACCTGTGTATTTGTCTACTTAAATGTCTACTCATGTATTTGTCTACTTAAATGTCTACTCATGTAGTTGTCTACTTAAATGTCTACTCGATCAGACCAAAGAAAGTCATTAACGCGTGTGTTCAGGTTGTTTTAGATCACTAGTCAACGGTGCTGGCTGCTGGTTTGAGATATGATATTGACATTTAACTCATTTGTGCCTAGACTTCACAGACTAATTGCATATATAAAAGAATAAATCGACCAGGCAAGAATGGGTTAAACTCTTGTGACTTGTTATAACTCTGTAACGAAAGTTCAGTGCACTAATGGTGCCAACGTTTGCTATTAACGTTGATAAGACATATTTAGTTTTGGTCTTGGAAATTTTTATGTAGTTCAGTGGTTTTACAAAGACAGACATTTCCATCAATTTGTACGAATCTCTCTGTAAAAAATAAATATAAATTTTGGTACTTATAAACATAACTGGTCCAAACAACAATCCGTATAGGATCTAGAAGCTGAAAAGTAGCAATGTTTGCCGTAGTTGTAAACTCACATTACATTCAACTCACTTACATTAATACAGTATGCAACATTAGGAAATTTACGCTAAATTTGTTTAACTCCCTTTTTTTGTGTAATGATATTAAAGTTTATGATCTGAAGTTGTTTCATGTTTTTGCGTTGAGTTAAAGACTCGTCATTGTGTCTGTTAGTTTTATTGTTTGCTGTATATTAATTTATGTTTAATTACTTTCTATGTGTTCGTGACAGTCTATGACAGAAGACCAAGTTGCAAACAGCTTCATACATTCACTAATCAGTCATCACACAGCTACACACAACTACACAACACATCTCTACACTCAACTACACAGCTACACACAACAACACAGCTGCACACAACAACACAGCTACACACAACTACACACACCAACACAACACACCTCTACACACAACACAACACACCTATACACACAACAACACAACATACCTCTACACATACAGCTACACACAACAACACAGCTACACACAACTACACAACACACCTCTACACACAACAACACAGCTACACACAACTACACACAACGGCACAATACACCTCTACACACACAGCTACACACAACAACACAGCTACACACAACTACACAACACACCTCTACACACAACAACTTAGCTACACACAACTACACACAACAACATAGCTACACACAACTACACAACACACCTCTACACACAACACAACTACACACAACTACACAACACACCTCTACACACAACAACACAGCTACACACAACTACACATGAATGTCTACACACAAAAAAATATTGACCTTTAATTTTACTTTTCAGGCGGCGCAGCTCAGGGTGATTTATAGAATTATTTCCTTATTTCTCCCACCCACGCCCCATTTCCACGCTCTCTTATTACTATCTTATACAGCATTTCATCTCCTCATCACCCCTTTCGTGTCAGTGATACTCATGTATTATCATTATCTAAATCTCTCTTCATTGGAGCCATGTTTAAGTTGTTCTGTCTTGCAAACTCCAAACGATATGGTTGACTTCAAGGGCTTGTGGGTAGTTACTTCCTGATCTATCAAGCATCAGCTCTCGTGCAGTTTTTGTTCCTTTATAAAAATGATTTGAGGAGAGAAATAAAAAACATTTTTTTTATCAGAACTGATTTGTTGTCACATCTAGCATTTATCTTGAAACAAAATAATGAAACGGAATAATATATTAGTAGAAACTGACTCTAAACAAATTATTAATTTAAATAACACATATATGATAAAAATATTAAAAGTGAATTGGATATCATATTTCTTTGTAAATAGATCTAGATCTTGATTAATAGCCGCTAAAAGAGTTTCGTTCATTTGTAAGTTAAAAGTATAAGGTTACTTGGTTTGACAAATGTATAGCTGATCTAATTGTAATCAACATTAAATGTAACAAAAAGGACTCTAGACTATGCTGGATAGATACATCCATTGGATAGAGCTGTATTTTGAAAGACATGTTAAGTTGACCTCCTCTATTCACGAATCTTCCTAGCATAAATCATCAGTGAACACAGCAAGGTCGTCAAGGACGAATTAGTGACTTATTCTCTATTTTTGTTTGTATTGGTTAAATAAAAGGAATCTTATTTCATTTTACTGCATTTTTTGTTCGTAGCACATTCATCGAAAGATTTAATTTTTAGGTTTTTTCTTTTCAATGTATAAAACCTAAACATTTGAATGTAAGCGCATATCTTAAAATTTGGTAATTATCTAGAAAGGGAAAAAAATAAATATTTAAAAACTGGCAGTCGCTGCCAGGTCAGGTAGGTGTTGAGACATTGAGGTCTCATCGGGATTGTTAATTGCATGAGCTCTAAGACAAGTTAACAGACCCATCATTGACTCGTACCTTCAATCGTGATGCACATAACAAAAAATGAATTCAGAGTCTTAAAATTGAGAAGTTTATCTTATAAATAAATTTTATTCCTGGTAAATAAAGACATCAGTGAAACAGAAAGTCTTACTTGAGAAATAAAATAAGATTCGTGAATAGTGAATGCCCCTCTGTCTCCATATCTGTCTGCACATCAACTCTGTGTCTTGTAAGCAACAATCTTTAGTTTCATCTTTGTATTATTTCTCTAACATCGCAGTTAACTTTCGCTTATCTCATAACTCAGATCGAAACATCTTAACTGTGCACTCAGTAGTTTAGTTGGAATTTGTGCATTTGCCTTTTCACACACATTTTATTGTTTCTTTTCTTTTTTCAACCTTTTTTTTTTTTGTTTTCTTTGTTTTAACTTAGACTTTTACATATATTTCATTTCCTAGCTCTGTTTATTTATTTGTATTCACAGCATTTTATTTCGATCATTACAAATGCTATTTATTAAGGTGATGAAATGTTCGAAGGACTTGGACTATTTGTAACAATATGCCTATTACTTTGTTATTATATTATGTTATGTTATGTTGCCTCTCCAAAACCTACTATCTTTCTCCACCAATGAAAAACAGGCGCCGCTCAGCCTCAGGATAGTAGAAAGGGTAAGAACCTGAGGTGTCTCCAGATGAAATTTTAAATGATAAACACAACTGTAATGTTACAAATCTAGCGGTATGTCAAGAGACTCAGTCCAACACTCTAAACATTTTACAGAACACAATTTTAAAATTCATAGTAGATCTATGCCATTTATTTCAAATAACTTGACTTGTATGTTTCATGTGTTGACTAGGGTAAATACATGTCTGGAGACATCTTTAACCAATTTACGTAATATGACCTACACTACAAACTGATAATATTTTTACACCCAAGTTGAAATTTCAAAGAAAAATTCCACCCACCCCTTTACCAAAAAAAAAAAAAAAGAGAGAAAAGGCATGGTCTCCCTGCACACTCCATCGCTACATAAAACATTTCCTTTACCAATTGAAACCCAAACAATAATGGTGTTCATCAAAGTGTTTTGAAAAACCTCCTGCTTGAATACATTTAACAAAGATTGATTTCTGCTTTTTTTTTTTTAGAACCTTTTAGAGAAGCTTACTGAAGACTAAACTATTGCAAGCCATTGAGCAATATATTACAAAAATAAGAAACAAAAGCAGATTTGTGTTAATTGGAACTTTAATGGGAAATGTTACATTACTGATATTACTTAAAATACAAAGTCTGTCATCAAACTAATAATTACACTAATCAAGTCACCTTGTATTTATTTCATTGTTTTATTGACACGATGTTTAACAAATGTATGACTCCATGTCACAACGTTCTACTTAGTCAGTCACTAAAGACTAAAAACAAATAAACTTGCTGACATTACTGAGAGAAATGTGGAGAGATGTAAAAAGGTGTGGTCCGTGTGCATTAGTTAATAGGTTGACATTTCTTGCCACTAGTCAAAATGTGCTTTCAGGAAATCGAATGCATTGCAGCTTCAATCCCCACACAAGAAACAACAAACATTCATCGTTAAGAGAGGCTTTTTTGTTTTTGTTTTATTGGCTACGTCATTCTGTGGTAAATGTGTTTGGATCCTGTGTCTAATGGTCATTGTTTAGACTTAAATAGAGAATGAAGAAGACTAAAATACTGCATTAGGCTTACATTGAGAAAATAAGATATGCACCACCTTAGCCACTAAAAACTTTTGTAATACCTTTACATAATGTCAGTTTAAATTAAATATCATAGCACTGAGAAGCGTCTAATTGATATTTAACACACTCCCTGTTGCCTCAGGAGTCATTACTGAAACTCCCCCCCCCCTCCCGCAAAAAAATTTAAGTTATGTTTGATTTGTAAAATTCTTCAATCAGTAAATACTGAGACATTTTCACTGAATATATAAAATGTTAGATCTAATCAATTTCCCCAATTTCAAAACGTAAACTTATAGATTAATTTATTTCTCTTTGTATTTGCATCAAAAGTAGGTCAATACCATTAACACATTTAGTCTAACTAGTGACTCCAATTGATAGTAATCTCGTTATGGTCTGTGTTCAGCTGTATTGTATTTTAAAGCTGTCTTGGTGATTGCTAGAAGCATAAGTTTCTGTTTGTTGTTGCTGTTGTTTTTGTTTTATCAGCTTTTTGTATAATGTTGAAGAGAAAAAAAACAACGGGCTAAATGTGTAACATGTAGATGTAACATTTCAACTTCAGACTATTCAGTTCTTTCTTCCAGATGATCCGAACAGTCCAGTTGATCAGGGGAAGAAACTTGGTGCGTGAAACTCGGCACGAGTTATCTATCAGACGTTTGTAGTTGAAATGTATTTCTTTAATTTGACAATGTTGTATTTTTTTTAAGTTGGAACAAAGGGGGGAAAACACCTACGTTGATGTTGTATTAGTGTCATCCTGATGGTGTGTGTGATAATACATGCAGTGGTTCTTAAACGCAGGAAATTTCTATAGACGGTCACAGCGCGGTGTATCTTTGCTCGCACTCTTTTTAAAAGTGTTAAACTACGACAAGTAAAGTTATATTAGGTGGCATTTATTTGCATACTTTTTATTCTACATTTTGAAATGTTTAAGAGCCGCTGTGTAATATAACACCTAGTTTTATTTAAACAACCCACAACATGGAAAATACTTATGATTACAACAATAAATAGTGGCTTGTATTACCTGTTTGGCTAGGTTGCACCTACGATCAGTATAGGTCACAGGGTCCTAAAATAATTTCGCTGGCAAACTTTTCCAATGCTTTTAATGTATTCTAGCTACAAATGACCCAAACGACTTTCTATTTTTGATATTAACAATGTTCCCTCCAGACACATGTCCAAG
The DNA here is from genome assembly GCA_030265305.1 of Biomphalaria pfeifferi. Lineage (NCBI taxonomy): Eukaryota > Metazoa > Mollusca > Gastropoda > Planorbidae > Biomphalaria > Biomphalaria pfeifferi. The sequence goes on along the minus strand of JASAOG010000130.1, from coordinate 296,547 downwards.
ATTGTATTAATTTCTGTTCCCTTTGTGTTTATTTAACATTCAGCTTTACGGTGTCAGACCCGTTATTGAAGATCCTTTCTCTGGCGTCCTCCATCCCCACCTTACCTGTATTCACACTTTTTTTTCCCTTTGAGCCCGAAGCTTCGTTTTTACCTCCTGTCCTATTGCCTCCCAGCCCAACCTTGAGTGTGTTTGAATTCCCATGGCTCAGAACTCAATATTTCTTAGATTGACAACATTGAAGTTGTTACAATAAAATTGAGGAGGAAACTACTGTTACATTTTTTGTTACAAATCAAATTTTACGAATTTTTTATTTATAAAAATGATATTAAATTTTATTATTTAAAAAAAAAAGATTACTGTGAACGGTCTTCAAATGTTATTTTTTCTTTTTCTTTTGTTCTTGTTTTTTTATATTTTTACTTCTTAATTTCCCTCTTACCCAAAATTATGTTTATTATTATTTTTGTTTTTATTATCGTTGCACACTTAACGTAATCATTTTCTAATACTAATTTGCATCTCTGAGCATGACTGTTTTTTCATTTTCCGCATGTCGTCTGCTTTGTGTTTAATTTGCTTGCTTCCAAATTAGTCATTTCTATTTTTTTAAATATGAAATTTGTAGCTTTAGCTATTTTTTAAATTTTATTTTATTACTTTTATTTTTTAAAACAATTTATCATTCTTCAATCCAAAATTTTTAAAAAAAATATATTTTTTAAAATCTTTCTATGCAATTAATCTATTAATTACTTTTGTATTTTAACTGTATTTAGAATTTAGTTATTTTTATTTATCCTGTAGCCTAAAAAGTGTTTTTTTATGATTTTGTAATTGTATAAAGTAGTTTAAAATAATTTGTCTTTATCTATAGCCTAAATACTCGGCTGGTAGTCTTGTCAATTTTGCTTTCTTTTCTTTATTTGGTTTATAAGTAGATGTCAGATTGATTTTGTGGTATGCTTTCATTACTTTATCTTTGCAACAAACTTTTTCCGTCTGCGTAAGTAGAATCTCTATTACCACATCTGTTATGATTGTTTTTAGAGCTATGTTCTCTCATCTTTTCATTGTGATTTCATATAATCATCACTTCCGCATATGTCTGCTTTTTTTTTTCATCTATTTTCTGTTGTTTTTTTCGTTATTAAAACTTTCATCTTCGCATCACACTTTGTCTTTACCTAGTTTAAATAATTTTAGTTTCAGAGCTTTTCAAATATTGGTATCGAGAAAAAAAAAAACATAAATTGTCCATCACCATTCCCTTTGTATAAAGTGACAGTAAGTACTAATAAATAGTGTGTGTCAATAAAACAAGCTGAAACATAATTAGACAGTAGATCTAGTCTGAGATGCTGGTTTGTGTGCAATATTTACAATTTATGAGCTTTCAGCAATTGGGATAATTGCTTGATATTTAAAAAAAGAAAAGAAAAAACAACTGGTCAACAAATGTTGCCAGATTTTTCAGAACTTTATTGCGAAAATGTCAATACATTGTTGAATACAAATTAAAGACAATCAAATTAATTACACAACAAAGATTAAAGTGAAGGAATGATTGAACAAACCTGGAAGCATATCAAAGGTTGAATAATCAAACACTATTCTCTCCGCTGAGAGGTCTCTCAAATAAATCCTCTGAAAAATGCAGCTTACCAAACATTTGGAAACATAACACAGACAAGGCAGATGTTAGCTTTGATCTCTACATTTGAAAAGCTCTGATATAATTCTGTTTTCCTTTCTTTTCAATCTGAGATGCAGTTCTATTATCTATTACCACATCTAGCTTGTATACTCGCGTTCATCAATTAGATGAAGGTGAAGTTCCCAGAAAATGTTTAAGCATGACTTGTTCTATTGCTGCCTCAGATCACTGCTTTAAGTCCCGTGTCACAGCTCTTCTCGCAGACACTCATCACAGGTGTACTTTAGTAGTTAGTACCTGGCTAGTGCAGACACTCATCACAGGTGTACTGTAGTAGTTAGTACCTGGCTGTTGCAGACACTCATCACAGGTGTACTGTAGTAGTTAGTACCTGGCTGTTGCACTTATATTTTCATTTTCAGTCTCACTGTTTTCATTTGAGGTCGCTTTGCTGTCAACGTTATTGTGTGTTCTTATGATTTCATCACATCTAAATCGTTGTTAGCCCATTTTGAGCTAGACAGATAGTCTTACAACTTTACTTTACTTTCGACTTTTCTTATCGTCTGGAACTAGACAATATTGAAATCTGCCTTGAAGTGGTCGGATTTCGTTGTTGTTGTTGTTTTTAAGATATTTACAAAAGAAAAAAAGGCAAATCATTTTTCATTACAAAATATTCTTTCCTGTATCATTAAAATCTTGTTTGCTTTTTTTTTCCCTAAAGATTCACTCATTACTTTCTTCAACGAACCCCTGACCCTTGACATCAGTATCCAAAAATGATTTGGAAATATGTTTGCCTCATAACACCTCACAGTGGAGATACAATGTGGTTCTTCTTTTTTTTTTACAGGTGTTGGGCGTAAACCTTCCCCCGTGGTGGAACAGTCATCCATGGCAGTGGAGACAGTGGAGAAGAAGGCTGGCGCTGGAGGCGTCAGGCGAAAACTAACCGGTGATGCCAGCAAGGTCATTGCCAAAGGTCCAGGTCTGAAGAAGGCTTTCACAAACAGAGTACAGACTTTCAACGTGGAAATCAAAGATGCAGGTCAGTGCTAGGTTCTAACTGAAATCATATATGCAGGTCAGTGCTATGTTCTAACTGAAAAATAGATATCTAAGTTGCTGGTTCATTCTAGGTTTAAAGGGAAATATAGAAATAAATTAACTTATAATTCAAGGCTATAATTAAAATTGTTTGTACATTTCATGAAATATTTTTGTAAACTAGCTTCTTTTCTATAGAGTCTCTATTTGTTGTCATGTGCAGGCAATGCTGTGCTGTCTATTGGTATGATCTCCCCAAGCGGTTTTCCAGAAGCCGAGCTGTCCCTGAAGAAAGTCAGCCAGACAACTTACACCGTGAACTACAAGGTCCAAGAAATAGGTGAACACATACTTCACATTAAGTGGGGCGATGATGAGATTCCAGGCAGCCCCTTTGTCCTGACCACGTGAGCACCCAGCTACTGGAGGGCTTCTCGTTGTATTGATAAAGAAATGGTCTACTTGGTATGTTATGATCACTCAAACATTTTATTGTTCGATCTTCATTTATTTAAATCTTTTTCTTAATGCTTAAACTTTGTCTTGAAAAGAAATCAGTTTTTATAAAGTATTGTAATAATTTATAATATAATGGAATCATAAAAATAGAAACATATTTTTCTGTACTGGTACCAATATTTTTTTTAAAATCTTTTGAAGAAATCTTGCACCTGATGATTTGAAACAGCAATATGCCTCAAAATGTAAAATCGCTAGCCCCATATTATCACATTCAAATCCCTTGGAGAAAGAATTGTAAACTATTTATATTGCAATTGGAATTATGGGCCAATCAAGTCTCCTGTTTATTATTGTTATTATCTTATTTTATAGTTATGCAGTTTGTCCCCCTCATAACCAGAAACCAGTAGTTTTAAATTTATATATAAAGATTTATATTTACTATAAATTTCTAATTTAATTTGGTCAATTTTTTTTTTTTACAAAATGAGTTTCATTTTTTTATTACATATTTGATTTTATGCTTTTATTTTTTTTTCATAAAATTATGCAAAGCACACACTTGTACCATGACTAGCAGTCCATATGTAAATATCTTGTTCAAATACATATAAGAGTCTCTAGATTGTTTACATAATAACATTTTTTTTTTAAAGACCACTAATTTTACAAAATTTTTCTGGACTCTTCTAGAGCAATTATTTTATTGTGATATTCTTTTAAAAGGAAGGGAAATAATCACTAGATTTTGCTGAAATTTTTTGAGCTAATGAGTTACTGTCAACACTTCAACGAATAGCCTTCAAGCTTTATGCTGCTAGTCATGACCTATACATTATGTAAAATGTTGTTTGTTTGCATGGAGATGTGTTTATTCACATTATTGTAAATGGCTGAAAGCATTTACAGACCTTTTTTTCTTCAGAGCACTGTGGAATGCTGTTATTTTCTTTTTATAATGTCTGTATTATTAAATTATACCAGACCTAGACATAATTTTATTAAATGTAGAACCAACCCTGCCCTTTACCCATACATGCAACACCCCTTTCACCTAGTAGACATACACAATATCTACCTTTGAAATATTCATTTTTATTTCAAGAAATTATATAAAAGTGGTAATTTTTTCCCTTGGAAATGTTTAGACATCATAACCTCCCTACCCTATTTATTTAGGCTCCTTGTGGAACAAATGTAAGCAACAAGCCTGTGTACTAAGCTGTGTGTTTTTAAATATATGTCCTGTTCTGGTGTGCTAATGGTGTGTGCTGTCCACTTTATCTTCTCATCGCCTTGGCTGTGACAGAGTGGGCTTAATGTGTGGATCATTAAAAACTAGGATTCACTATTAAATACATTTTAATTTCATTTAGTTTCACAAAATATTGTTTGCTGTTTTTTACTTTACTTATGTTTATATGTTATCATCTAGGTTTTTATTTATGAAAAATATTGCTTTTGTTGTGATGGGATGCCAACTCTTATTTTTGTTGTTGTAATCTTTTTATTTAGTAAATTTATTTTCTTTGTAAGTATATCGATATATTAGTAATATGCACCAGATGATAGTTGCAAGGATAATATGGGATAAATGTGGTGCACTAGGCCTCAATATAAGTATTGAGTGAAAACGTTTTGTTCTTGCTTGAATACAGATTTGGCTTGAACAAAGATAAAGAGATTCTAAAGTAGTCTTGTATAAATTATTAACACTTCAGTGGCTTTTTAGTGAACTTCTGTAGATGAAACAAAAATGAAATGAGTAGTTAGTTTATTCAATTATTTTACCATTTAAACATTGTTTAGCATCTTACTAGTAGTATTATCATTGATATAGTCTAGCCTAAAGGCTTGTATTTATTTAGTTTGAGTTTAAGACTTATGGGTATTTATTAACCCTACATTCTGTGTTGATATATAAATCTAGCTTTATATAATCGTTTTGTTTCGTTGATGTCATATTTCTTTTCTTTTTTTTTTTTCAAAGCACTTCTGTTTATGAAGCTTGTTATATCTGTATAGGTCAAAGGTCATATCATACTCATCATCTTTGGGTAATAGTTGGTGCACATGGGTATTGGTTTGTTCACAGAAATGTATAAATAGTTTATTTATTTTGTATCTTTGTCAGCAGATTTGACTAATTGTGCATTTCTTAACTCTCTGAGTGTCAATAAACATATAGTTTGTTCCCTTGACTAGAGTTGTTTTTCTTTTCTTCAATGCTATGTCATTTGTGAATGTGTCTTGCTATTGTTTTTTTTTTACAAAGCTTATATCAACTCACTCTGTCTGTCTGGTAAATAGTTTGTACATGTTATTTCTCCCACACCCAATCTCGGATCAAACTTAAATTTTGCACACAAGTATTTCTTTTACCTGACAACATAAGAATCAACAAAAAAAAATTACTAATCAGTTAATTAATTATTGGTAATTCATTATTTAGTTCGGTATCTAGAAAAAGGGAAACAAAGTGTACTTGACTGAAGTGGTTGTATAAGCTGAATTAGTCTCTTTTATACATCTTCATCTGAGTATTAGTGAACAAAAACATGAAATAGAAACAATTGATAACTATACAATCTTCCAAGGTTTTAAATATCTTGTCTGCCTGGCCGTGTAGTAAGCGCTCTGGACTGTCGTTTGGTGGTCTCGATGATTTGAATCATGCCTATCATCGTATGAGAGATTAGGACTAGGATTTAATTATCTTCAAACTGAAGAAACATCCGAACCATGTAAATCATTAAACAAACAAAACAGTTTGGCTATGTGGTTACCTTCATTAATAAGTAGCCTACAAAAACTTGTTTCTTTATACTTTTTAATTCTTTAAGTAGAAAAACAAGATGGTAAAAAAAAAATATTTATTTTTATTACAATCGATTTATGGGACAGTTTTCTTTATTTCAACGTTTTAGCATGCACTATGTAAAAAACATTGCGAGACTTTAGAGTTTAAGGTTGGCATATTCTTTAAAATAACAAATAAACAAACTATTTTTCTTAGTCATAGATTGAGCTCCATACGTTGTTTTACTTGCCATCTTGTTTCAAGCATACCCAGCACTCAACACAGTTCTTCTTAGCATTGAATAAATACTAGCCTGAGATTGTGTCTTAGACTGAGTGTATTGAAGAATAGCTTAATCTTCGTTTACTAGAAACTTTTTATAATGAGACAGTTTCAATAATTCACAAAGTTATTTAGAATTATTTTTAATATATTTGCATTTTTATATGTCTATAGTGTGGGCACACCTTATTTCAGTAGGTGTCAGCGAGCCGCATAAAGCACTCCGGCGGGCCGCATGGTGCCCGCAGTCCCTAATTTGCCCACCCCTGCATTAGAGCACTAAAATGAAGGGCTATGGAGAGGCAAAATGTAGGCCTACATTTACTTAATTCCCCCCCCCCACACACACACACACACTTTTTTTTTCTTACCGGACTAACAAAATTAAAACTACTAACAAAATGATATTCTAATCCATGTCAGCAAACATTTTAAATTTCGAGGAAATCTGTGTTTACAAATGTTTCCTAATTTTTAACTTTATGGACTGGGACCGACCATGGAAATATACTAATGAAACACCAGCTTCGAGTTTTTTACAAAGACAAAGAGAGTCGAAGTGCCGTCGCGCATCTTTTTCGCGCACCATACCATTTTGAAAAATCGATGATGATGCCAAAGAAGAAATTTACTCCGAGAATCACTTGGATCGACATGCATTGAGAGTAAAACTTCCTTACTCTATATTTTATTAGATCTGTAAAAACTTTATCCATTTTCTGACTATCTGATAAAATAGATCAAATTTCCCTGAATAAGAGATCGTCAGAAAAGTTATTTTTTTCGATCACCCTATAAAATGCCACTTTTTTTCCAAAAAATAGAATCTAAATTCCGAAAATACAATCTTTCAGTGTTTCTGTGTTTGGTTTATTTACACTAAATCTGGATGAAGACCTGTCTACCGTTCCGCTAAATGCGTATTTGTTACGATATACTAAATTGCACGAAATAAATATAAAAATAGGAGGCCTAATACAGTTTTGACACTCCAAGCTACGCATTTCTAATCGTTTTTTTTTATTATTCTTATCGAAAGGACTAGGCTCTAGGCATACACGTCTCGTGGGAAACAAAGAAAAAGTTCATCTGGTAATATTGTAGCCTAAATAAAATGACAAAAAAACAAAAACAAAACTATAGCCTAATCTAAAATGAAATAGATCTAGAGCTAGATTTTCTTGGACGAATGATATAAAATAAGTATAAATAATAAGTCATATGATAAAGATCTAAATAAACAAATACTGATGGAGTCTTTCTTTAATTAATTATTAGACTACCAACTTGGTATTTTTATTGCCAAAATACAATGTATTTTATGTGCATTTATTAAAAACAATAACCAAAAATTAAGCGTTTGACGCAACTAGATCTAATATTAGTAATATATAGATTCTAGTTCTAGATCCAGAAAGCTACTTCTCTAATTCACTTTTCTAGTTTAATTCTAGTTGATCTAGATGTCTAGACCAGTAGATCTAAATCTAGCCAGGGTTTTTGTCATGGAGTAGATCTATAAACCTGCAGCCGCCTACTGATCACGATATGACAGATACTCTCTCTACTTCTAGATCTAGAAGATCACAGTAAAACTCAATGTGTACTTCCGACTTTAGCTCAACAAGTCTACAACGTATACTAGTAAAGTCACAAAGTGTAAAGGATCATTATATATTCACATAAAAAAAAATTATAAGCCTAAATGAATCGAATAATCAGTCACTAATATGACTAATCTAAATTGTTTTTTTTTTAAATGGCATGTGTTATTGATGACTTTTGACTTGTACACGAGTTGCAGAGATTCTAGCTTTTATTTGGATTACACTGGCATTTCAGCTAAGAGTTATGAGGAATGCTGTTTCCAGTGGTTACTCAGCCCCAGCTGTGACCTACATACTATGCCACACTGAGCACAGGAATAACCATTGTCCACCTGTGGTAGAATGTTTTGTTTTTTTTTTTGCTGTCTACCCTCGGCAATAAATTTTCATTGGTATATACCACACCTTTGTAAGTGACCTCCAGCTGTCTCGTTCTGAAGCTGTATGCAACCAGGTGCTCTCTTATTCTATGTCAGTTAAAGCAAGTTGGCGCCTAAGCTTGTCTTTAAAGCATTTCTGTGGTACCTCTTTATGTGCATATGACAAGTTAGGCAAATAGGTTTTGCCTATCGGAAGGCCATTTCGGAAAGTATAGGTGTTGAAAATGAAACTCCAAATATCTGGACTTCCAGTTACCAAGAAAATAAGCTTAGGATTCAAAGAGACGACACTGGCATTTCAGCTAAGACGATCAGTAAAATTAATAGCAATTTTAATTGCAGTCCACCTAACAAGATAAAAAGAAACAAGTGTGCCTTCAATAGCATTGATGATATTTAGTTTACTTTTGACTCATTTACTAGTATTACTATTTCATTGACTAAGGTTTTTTATTGTCAAATATGCATTAGTACATGTACTAGTTCCTGCAATTTCATGAAAAATAATTTAATTGTGTGTAGTCTATATACAAATGTTTATAAGAGATCACAGCTTAGCTTAATTTACTTAATTTCAAAACTATGATTTTCTGTTCTGACTCGACTCTAAATAAATTATATTTTATTTTAAGAATGCAAAGTTGGAAATTCTGTTCTGATGAAAAAAAAAAATTAAACTAAAGTAGATGTTTATGGTTCCTTTGTATTTATTTTTAAATTATTTATTCATTAAAAATTAATTGTTCATTAACCCTTTCTCTCCGTAATTATCTACCACATTCTGGTGGAATCAACGCTGGTATCGGCAGTTAGGAGAGAAAGAGTTAACATTTACTTGAAGTAAAGATCAAAAACACAAATTCAATACATGATCAGCTCTCAATTCATGCAGATCACAGCCCATCACTTAAATGTATTTACTGTCAATTCTACACACTATTCATTTCAAAATGTTGCTTTAAATTGTTATATGACACAATCACAGTACTGGTACCTCACATTGATGTAGGCCTAAAGCAGCTGAAATAATGACAAATTTTCATTCACTAACTTGTACTGTCATTTATTATCAGACGTTTGTTAAAACTAATGACCTGTATATATAATTGATTAACCAGGAGCATCAACAAATCTTGAACAATAATTGTCTACAGAAAAACTTTATTCTTATCCAAACAATATACATTTACAATGTATTTAAAGAACTTTATTTATACAAATCTGTATGGCCTAAATATTATACCGTATTTTGATGTGTGAATACCAAGTTACATTATTACATGAAAATGTGTACTAATTTTTTTAATATTCTGGGTAATAAAAATTATAAACTAATGATACAATAAAATTGAAGCATTAGTCAAAAAAAAAATTTCACTCAAGGTCTATGTGAACTCTATGCTTGAAAAAAATCTTTTTGAAATTAATTTTTTAAAAAAAATTATGGTTCTTTAGTCAATGGAATGATAGCAGCAACTATTTAACAATTTCATGAGTATCCATTCATTTCAATATACTTATAACTGAAAAATAATCCATAAGGTTTAGATACAACCATTTGAAATAATGATTATAATTTTTTCTTAATTTGCTTAATTCAAATCTAATATAAACAAGATTTCCTCTGTCAAGAAACTTATGAGGGTACAACATGCATGTTCTTCTCTGTAAGTTTTGCAAAGGGAATTAAGAATATTAATATTTTTTTTGCCAACATTTTAAACCTTCGCACCAGGTTTTAGTTTTGGAGAATGCACCATATTTTATATGTTTACTTTTGTTAGATTCTTATTTTGATTACATATCTTGCAATCTATGGGGCAGGTGATATAAAGTTTATCAGTTTTTGTGCCCCATGGTTAGCGAGGGTGTCATGTACCCAGCACAACAACCAACAACCTTTTGAAAAAAAAATCCCATTTCAGACCTCACAATCTATAGGGCAGATGATGTTAAGGTCATTTGATTCTTTGGCCAGTGCATCATGTGGCCAGCTCAACAACCAACCATCTTTACTTTCCAAAACGAAAGTCAGGTATCCATTAGAGTTAGGTGGACTCAGGGGCACCCAAAAATCTAAAAATTTTAAATCCGAGTCTTCACAGAGATTCAAACCCATGACTTAACCATTCAGCCATGGATCCCCAAACCGCCTTTACTTATTCCTTACTATTGCCATGTATCCATTAGAGCTTGGTGGACTCAGAGTAGCCTTAAGGATTCTGAAATTGAAAATACCAGTCTTAATCGAACCCAGAAACCCTCAGTTCAGAAGCCAAGTGCTTTACCACTCATCCACTGCACTCCCTCTTGTTTTAATGGGGCTCAGATTAATAGTTTTCAAGTACAATATCAAACAGATTTAAAGAAATACTAAATCGAAACCTGTTAGCTGAATGACAGGATATAAATAAATATGTATAGAGCTTACAGTATAATATAACTTAAATTAAAATTGGTCCAAGACTTTTATTTTGCAACATGATGGGATTTTCCTTTCTGCTGGTGCTATGCAGGAGTCCAAGAATCTCATCTTTTCTCATAACAGAAAGTTATCTAGTTATACAAATAAATAAAAAGATTTTTAAAAAAATATGTGTGACATATGTGTTGACCATGCTAATATATGTTATTAAGTATAATTATATAATTTTGCCATTCTAAAAATAGTCTGTACCTAAATGGAGCTACTGCGTTAATGTGTAGACATGACCCTGACCTTAATAGTTATGAATTATTACTATAGGGGAAGGCAGATATTCAGTTAATTTGATGCACATTGAACTCATCAAAAAGCAACTATAACATATATTATGATTTACATTTTCATGGAAAACTAGTTTTTCAAAAATACAAGTACTTCAGCTTATGAGAAAAGTGCATAGGGAAAAATTTGCAGTACCTTACCTTTAAGAGATGCAACTAATCATTGACTTTTCAGGAATGCATGCCTTTTTCTTGCATTTCCAAACATAACTGTAATTATACAATTAGGCATATTGGCTAATTTCTTATGAAAACATTAAAATTAAAAAATAATATTATTAAATTGACAACGTTGTATCAAACATACAAATTATCAGACATAATTTTCATCTGACAGTTTATTGTAAAGGAATGGCCTGCACAACAGCCAAGGTATATTAGGCATTCATGAAAGATGAATGTGCTTAAGAGTGTTATAAATTTTAAAAAAAACCTAGAGAAAAATGTTAATTTCCATCCCAGATATTTGGATGTTGCTTGTCCATGAAAATCACACAATTCATAAAACATCTATTAGATAACTAAAATAAAAATTGTATAGTAGTACTTACATTAAATATTGAATGGATGCCAATATTATTAATGTCTGCCCAGTAAGTAGAAATAGTATAAATATGATCCTTGAGCCATTCTGGTACATCAACAGAACTGGTTGCCATGGTTCTACTTGTTAATAACTGAAACATTACAAACATTTTTTTTTATTTATAATTTATCACAGACTAGAATAGAAATGTTGCCAGGAAAAATACCAATGGTTAGAATACACCTGATGATACTTTTGTAGCCTTATTACAGGTTAAAATGCACCAAAACTTCATTAATTAAATCTGATAAGAAACATATATGTATCACACAAGTCCAAGTTGATCAGGGTGTCATAGCAAATAATAAACTTTATATGTGAGTTTTATATTAAAGTACTGAATTTCAGGTGTTAGATCCAACTTGACACCACATTTATTACTTCATGAACTCATGGGTCTGGGCATGGCATGAAATGGAAACCATTATTTAATGTATATAGGGTGTAGGCGAGGATTATAAATTGTCTTGTATAGATTAGATTGGGTAAAACTTCCAGTCAAAGGTAACTTTTACTGATAGATCTGGATCATTTATAAATTTATGGGACCTAGGCCTGCATACATTTTATCTTTTATTTATATATTTTATGTACATATATAACTAGTCTAGAATCTATAATTATATCATAATAATAATTTTTGTAGATGTCATATAATATCTAACATGAAGTATAGATCAGTAGATTTAGAATTTTAGCTAGTGAATATTTTTATATTCCAAATGTAAACTGGATCTATATATCTAGAATTTAGATCAGTAGATTTAGTATTTTAGGTAGTAAAATACTTTTATTATATTCTAAATCTAAACTGGATCTAGACTAGATCTAATTATTCTAGAAGCTTAGATCTAGAAGACTAGTTGTCAAGATTTGACTACACTATGGCTAATGCACTAGCTTAGTAGGCCTACTAGATAGATCAAGAGACAGAGTACTAATAGACTCTTGCCTCGTTGGGCCTCTCAAATCAGCTACAGACTTTTAGAGACAATTTAGGAAGGTGAATTTCGATCCAATTCCAAGATCTACAATTTACATGTTAGAGTCTAGCTAGAGATGCTAGATCTAGTCTAGAAAGCTGATGAATTAAAAATAAAATCAATCATTTCTAAAGTTTGTAAAATTATATGTAGATTTAATCTATCTATTTATAATATAATAAAAATATATGTCTACTTTTTAAATATTTAAAATGATATAGCTGATAATATTAATTATTTAATTGAGACATTGACATACTGTCACATACAAAGTAACAAAATAATTAGATCTTATACTAACTCATACTCTACTTATAACATATTGTATTAAGCCTTCGAGTTTACGTTCCACTATCTTGACTTGACTATATTGACTAAAAAAAGGGCACTATGATTATAGATGTAGATTATTATCTATGATGATTATCCACTGGTAGATCTAGATCTATAAGTAATATCGTCACTATAAGTATAAACTATAATCAGTATAACCACTGCATTCGTTTCATTCAGTCTGAATCAATAATCGTGTGAATGTGATGTGAAGTCTCGATTTAGATAGAATTGATAGATTATAAATCTACTATTAAAAAGTATTATTATTTATTATAGATCTACTATTAATAAGTATTAACTATCTCTATACCAACTATAGTATAGCAAGTATACTGTATTATGTATCTATATAGCTACTATACTACTATAGTATATAATAAAACAATAAAAGTATTAGACTAGATGATCGATAGATGTAGGCCTAGATTCTAGACTAGATCTATAAATATTCATATTGATCTTATGTATAGTATGTTCTAGATCTAGAGAAAATAGAGTGGATCTCATGACTATATTAGATCTATTGATTTTTTTTTAAATCGTTAAATAAATCTAGACCTTAGTCTAGGTGTTGTAGATCTAGATTATTCTAGATATTATACAAGAGATCTAGATCTATATATAAGTTCGGTTTTTAAAAAATTCGCATTCGAAATTTTAAATACCCAGATTTAAGTATTTATATACCCATATTGGTAGGTCCGAGTTAATCATTTATTAGATCTTTTAAAGCGTTTCTATATAAAAGATTATTATTTTAAAAATATATTATTATATAAAAGATATAGTTATGAATATTTACTTTAAAAAATTAAACAAATGAATTTTTTACTTTTGCCAATTAACACTCTGGCTAGCAAAAAGGATGACTCCTCAATACTGTGAAAAGACGATAACTGCATGAGTTGGTTTGGAATTGTATTTTGTAAGACTATTTTAAAAAATATCCTTCATGAGAGAGAACGAAAAAAGGTTGTCAAGAAAAAAAGCTGGCTGGACTACGCAAATAATGGACCAGCCTCTCTCTCTCTTGATATCTTGTTAAGAACATTTGTGACCGGGAAAAGTGGATGGTTTGGTTGCGCGGGACAGATGATAATAATGTACATAAAAAAAAGTTTCAGATTTTGTGTAAAATACCCAAATGAGGAAGTACTGGAAACACCTATTTTAACGAAGTGGCCTTAAAAAAAAAATCTTTTGTGACGATCCCTTATTCAGGGAAATTGTATCTATTTTATCAGATAATCAGAAAATGAATACAGTTTTTACAGATCTAATAAAATATAGTATAGGGGAAATTTTACTTTCAATAAAGGTCAATCCAAGTGGCTCTCGAGTAAATTTCTTCTTTGGCATCCTCATCGATTTTTCAAATGGTACGATGCGCGACGGCACTCTGATCATAAAATCTCGAAGCTGGTGTTCCATTAGTATAGTTCCATGGACCGACCAATTATGTTGGATATAGCCTAATCGTGGCACCTGGGTGGAAACGGCTACTTGAGGGGGTAGCTAGGCTAAATGAATGGCGAAACATAACTCCCGTGGGGATGCCCACGGGTAGACGAGAGTTTACCCCTTGCACGGGCGGGGTTGCAAAAAAGCCCCCACGAACACGTCCCACATCCATGCGCTGTTCCTCAAAGGGACCGTTACATACATGGCGGGTCCCGCACAGTTAGCTTGGTACAACGAAGGAAAATGGCGGAGGCTCCCGGTGTCCTCGGCCTTCGGCCATGTGCAGCCAAGCATGCGTCGGGGGCCAAAGGCATTGGAAACAGCAATGCTTTACATAGGCATTGACTCGGGTCTCTCTCAAACAGAACTTTTTTCACAAAGGTTTGGGGTTTTTTTACTGTTTGGCGTCCAAACAGGTTTTTTTTCAAACTTAGAGCTCGAAGAGCCTTCGGCTCAGCTCTTGGACATCAACAAGGATATAGCCTAGGCATGAAATAATCATTTCTCATATAGCAGAATAAGTCGCATTAAAATGTTAAAACATTTCAATGACAATAAAGGATTGTTATTTCCGGCTGCATCCTAAGGAATGTGCAAATATAACAATGAAATAAGCAGTTTTTAGTGACCTAGGCCTATTAATAATAAGTTTATGTCTAAACATTAAATTGGCCAAAGCAAATGAAATTATTTCTGGCGGAAAATACAGAATCGGTTTGGGTCATCTATCTGTATTTTTATATCTAGAATAGATTTATATCAGTGGTTCCCAAAGTGGTCTATACGAACTCCCAGTCTTCTTCGATATCATTCAGGAATCATTGAAAATTTGAAATTTATTTTGGGGATCCCTGATCAAGGTCCGCTCAAGGTTTAATATAATGGAAGAATTTCAAAATTTCTGAATTTCAAAACTAAGACTCAACATTCAATCAGGAATAGGAAATTAATGAATAGGTGACTTAACATCAGATTTCTCTTCTTTACGAAATGGAATCTGTTTATATTACAAGTTGTAGTCACAGAATTAATAAGCACACATTATAATTCAAGTGAGCATCCATGCACTTTTAGATAACCAACGTGCTTGTGAGTAGCTAAACTCTTGTGTAGGCTTCATCATTGACCAAACAAAGGTGAGAAAATAATATCTCATTGAAGGCATTCGCTTTGATTGTATTGACTGTTCTAATGACATAAATCTAGAGATCCATGCTAATGTTCTACAAGATTTTTTTGCGACTAGATGAACTGAAAAATACTTTAGGTAGCCTACAGCTTGTATGACAGAAAGCCTCGGGATCTTCCTACCATAACCGGAGCACTGTCATTTGAAATAGAAATTATATTAGCCAATTGTAAAAGCTTTTACATCGAACAAACTTTTTAGCTCAGCAAATAACCTTTCACCTTTCGTGTCGCTTTCTAAACATTTAGCAACTTGTTATTCCAAACAAAGTGTTTTTTCTCATACAAATCTTACATAAGCTAAACATAAAATTTCGTTCTCGTAAAACTCTTTAGAAAATTCAAATGTTTTCAAGTTTTCACATAAAGAATTTTCCAGGCATTAAGCCATTTTGTCACTCCTCCTATTTAGACCTACTGTATCATTACAAATGTTTGACCAAGGAGACCACGAAATCTGGTTACAGATCCCAATTCTGTGTTAGAGGGGGATTGTGCACACGTTGTTCATCGCTTTCCCGTCTCGGAGTCTCAAGATTTGAAGCAAGAAGAGTGGCCAGGGTGAAAGAGCGCCGAACCAACAAAAAGCTGAGAGAAGAAGCAGGCCTATTTGCAACTGACCAAACCCACCCATGTCACGTATGCGGCTGGCTTTTTAAAGCGAGGATTGGACTTTACAGTCAACTTCGAGTCCATGGGAAATGAGAAATGTGCTCATCTTCGATCACGAAGGAGGAGCTATATATATTATGTAGAATGTGGATTCTGTGCCGCTATAAAACATCACAAAAAATGACTAGAAATTAGTTCTCAAAAACATTTAGCCGTATACAAACAGCCTCAAAATCTCATCGTTTTTCCAAGTCATTATTTTTTTAAGCAAAATTATATGATTTCAATTAATACTTCTTTGACCTTTTTAATTAGTAATTTTTATACTATGTATTTATGTTGCGTTTCCACTAGGTGGTGCGTATGTTTGGACTGTAAAAAGGGAACCATGAATTGCTAAAAAAAAAATAACATTGAAATAGATCTGAGCCATTTGGGTAGTGTCAATTTTAAAAAAATTCATACATAAACGAGAGACTCTTTTATTTTTAAAAATGTAGTGTTTTTTTTTTTTTTAAACTACAAACCACGGGTACAGTTCAGACTTGCTCATGTGTTTAAAAACTACACACCGCGGGTAAAGTTCAGAGTTGCTCATGTGTTTAAAAACCTGTCGAGTCATCGTTAGCCTACCAAGGTAAATCTAATATTAAATAGGCTTACACCTCGGTCAGGTAGGGCTTAATGCTGGGTTCTTCGCATGACTGACAAGGTGGCCTCTGAAGCTTTATTATAACTGAAGTGCTGGTAAGTTTTGTTATTTTTTGTCAGCTTTATTTTGCATGTAACATTTAATTTGGTTAAATTATCTAATGTATAATTATTTTCCTTTTTGTTTACATTGAACATCGTGAATGTCTGTATGTAAACATTGGTCATTTGTGTTGGATTCAGTCTGAAAAAAAAAAGCAATAATGCATGCTTCGGTTAACAGATGTTTGTACCTGGAATACATTTAGCTCATACGTGTATGTTTAAGAAATACATACACGTTTATATCATTTAGATCTAGGTATCATCTAGATATACTTTCTTGGTGCATCTGCACTTACGGTACCACCGCTATTTATATCTGCCTTACGACATATTTTTTGTAAATGAATGTGTCTCGATAGGAACTACACAGTTCTAGGGTCAGACTTTACCGCTTGGTTTATGTAATAGATCTATAGCCTGGGCTTACCTAGTGTGTCATTGATTCAAATAAACATGGTGTACACGATTTCTGTTAAATTTGGCCTTTATCGATTTTTTTTTTCGAATACATTGTGAACATAGTTTGCAATTATTTTAGAAGATACAAGATCCACTTATAAAACAAAAGAAGGAGTGAGTGTAACACAAAGCGTAGTGCAACCATATATTAACAGATTCAACAAATATGTTTACTAAGTGTTGGGTCATTTAATCACCTGATCACTTAATCCACAGACACTTAAGCCCTGACAATTAAATTCCAACCTTTAATACGCTGATCTTTTGACCCAAGATTTTTTAGTTATAAAAATTAGGAAATTAGCAAAAATAATTTTAATTTTAGATTAATAGTTTTTATTCACGTGTTGAATTTAAGCTTGTGGAGAGGGCATGGCCTCACAGTGTAAACAATAGATCAAAAATTTCAAGAAGCAGCAAATATTTTTTTTTGACGATTAGATGAAATAAGTGGGAAGATTAAAGTCAATGCATTGACAGCAGCATTTGGCAATGTTTTATTAAGCATTAAGTTCTGGGGATTGCATGCCTAGGGACTAAATGACCAGTGGTTAAGTGTTTGGGCAATAAATAACCAAGGATATAATTCTCTCACAGTATATCTCATCTCATCTCTGCCTGTGGTCACCTCTTGGTTATACTACACCAACCCTTCCTCCAGTCGTCTTAGTTCTGGGCGAGTCTCTTCAACTGTCCCATCTTGCCCATCTGCTTGTCAAGTGATTCCAAATCGTGGGTAGTGTAAAATTATTACACAAAAACTTTCAAATGATGAGTTTCATGAGTGGCTGCACAATATAGGACCCCACTGAATCTGTATGTGTATTTATATGTCCATGTGTGCGGATAAGTTACACGCAGTGCGTTTTATATTTTGACTTAGAGTGGCAGTGAATGATCCCAATACCGTTTTTTTAAATGAGTGGTAAGAATTTTATTTTAACGTAAGCCAAAACTTAGTTAACCCACATCATGTCACCCTTTTAGCGAGACCCACATCATGTTACCCTTTTAGCTAGACCCACATCATGTCACCCTTTTAGCGAGACCCACATCATGTTACCCTTTTAGCGAGACCCACATCATGTTACCCTTTTAGCGAGACCCACATCATGTTACCCTTTTAGCGAGACCCACACCATGTTACCCTTTTAGCGAGACCCACATCATGTCACCCTTTTAGTGGAACCCACATCATGTTACGCTTTTAGCAAGACCCACATCACGTTACACTTTTAGCAAAACCCACATCAAGTTACCCTTTTAGTGGAACCCACATCATGTTACCCTTTTAGTGGAACCCACATCATGTTACCCTTTTAGTGGAACCCACATCATGTTACCCTTTTAGTGGAAATCACGTCATGTTACCCTTTTAGTGGAAATCACATCATGTTACCCTTTTAGTGGAAATCACGTCATGTTACCCTTTTAGCGAGACCCACATCATGTTACCCTTTTAGTGGAAATCACGTCATGTTAGCCTTTTAGCGAGACCCACATCATGTCACCCTTTTAGTGGAAATCACAACATGTTACCCTATTAGTGGAAATCACATCATGTCACCCTTTTAGTGGAAATCACAACATGTTACCCTATTAGTGGAAATCACATCATGTTACCCTTTTAGTGAGACCCACATCATGTTACCCTTTTAGTGAAACCCACATCATGTTACTCTTTTAGCGAGACCCACATCATGTTACCCTTTTAGCGAGACCCACATCATGTTACCCTTTTAGCGAGACCCACATCATGTTACCCTTTTAGTGAAACCCACATCATGTTACCCTTTTAGCGAAACCCACATCATGTTATCCTTTTAATAAAACCCACACCATGTTACCCTTTAAGCGAGACCTACATCATGTTACCCTTTTAGCGAGACCCACATCAAGTTACTCTTTTAGCGAGACCTACATCATGTTACCCTTTTAGCGAGACCCACATCATGTTACCCTTTTAGCGAGACCCACACCATGTTACCCTTTTAGTGAAACCCACATCATGTTACCCTTTTAGCGAGACCCACATCATGTTACCCTTTTAGCGAGACCCACATCATGTCACCCTTTTAGCGAGACCCACATCATGTCACCCTTTTAGCGAGACCCACATCATGTTACCCTTTTATCGAGATCCCCATCATGTTACCCTTTTAGCGAGACCCACACCATGTTACCCTTTAAGTGGAACCCACACCATGTTACCCTTTTAGCGAGACCCAAATCATGTTACCCTTTTAGCGAGACCCAAATCATGTTACCCTTTTAGCGAGACCCACATCAAGTTACTCTTTTAGCGAGACCCACATCATGTTACCCTTTTAGTGGAAATAATATGTTATCCTATGACTCGTTTACCTCCCCTTATACACGTCTTGTCAATCATGAAATCAGATTGATATAATAACCAGAAATCAGATTGATATAATAACCAGAAATCAGATTGATATAATAACCAGAAATCAGATTGATATAATAACTAGAAATCAGATTGATATAATAACCAGAAATCAGATTGATATAATAACCAGAAATCAGATTGATATAATAACCAGAAATCAGATTGATATAATAAGATATCGGCGGCCCCCTCCCTCAGCCCTATTTGCCTACTGAAACATTGCTTGCTCACAAATGGATTGGAAGTTACATTGATTACATAAAGTTATAGAGATTCTTATCTGAACCTGTAGTGATGCAAATAAAAGCTTACTCGAGCTGAAAACTTATTTGAATTGCATTCGCTTACCTTTATTCATGTCCCAGCTTGCATGCTAGGTTAAAATGACATTTAAATACAAATATGAATAGGAATATGTGCCAGTTTTAGACCAAAGTTCCAGCCTCAGACGAACTCGTAATCAGGTGTAGGCCTAGGTCTATGTGTAACCACCGAGAAATGGTTTCAGTTGTTTACAAAAGGTCAAATTAGTCCTAAATATTTTTTTTTATGTTGTGTCGTCAAAAAGTAAAAAGATATTGTAATGGCTTAAATTGTGAACTATTGTACACATAGACGAAAATTATTTTTTTTTAAGAAAAGTTATTTACAAAATTAGATTTTTTTTTCTCATTGTAAGCTCTTATCTAACGTTCACATATAGCTTATAGTCAAACCACTTCATCATCAGTTTCACCTGCTCTGTAATGTGTTGAAATATGCAATACAAAACATCTGTTGTAATTGTTTTTTAAAGAGCGTTTAGTGTGAACTAAAACGTTACACACAGGAAAAAGTATGAAAGTTAACAGGCATTGACAATATTTCTCATTTTAATGATTAATAACTCATCGTTCTTATACACTGCATCGCTGAGATGTGCACGTTAGTGAGTCAGTAATGCAACAAAGTTTTAAATATTTCGTTATAAGTTCTGTTTCTCCCGCTTCACTATTGGTGACGCCTGGGCTAAATTACAATTGTTGTTCATTCAGAACAGGTCTTGTCTAATGGTCTATTCAGAACAGGTGTTGTCTAATGGTCTTACATTTTGTCACCAGGATATTTAAAAAATGGTCAAGAAAGTGTTAATCATTTTAACAAGCGCCGACAAGATTCCCGCCACTGGGAAACCCACAGGCTGGTACCTTCCAGAATTGGCTCACCCTTACAAAGTGTTGGTAGATGCTGGCTTCACAGACATCGACGCCATTAGCCCTAAAGGTGGAAAGGCGCCTCTTGTGAGTACATCTACTTGTTGAATGACCATTTCTTGAGAATTGTTTTTTTTTTAATGATTATTATTTGTAACCAGTTGTATTATTTTCTACTTCATGTAATTTATTAACGAGACGAGACATTCGTATTGGTTTATTTTTGAACGCTTTAAACGCTTTACATTACAACATGCAGATTTAAATCTAGCCTATTTCAGAGTGACATGGTATTTAGATCAAGGCCCTAAAATTATTTCTTTTTGTCCAATTATACAAGTTGGTATCACATTTAAAGATATAATCTCAAACGAAGAGATTAGAGACAGGGTTATTACAGCAATGGGACCCCACGATGACCTGCTAATTACTGTAAAAAATACAAATTAAAACTCTATGGCAATATTACAAGGTCTTTAGGACTCGTAAAGACCTTCTTTCAGGGAAGTGTACCAGGAAAAAGAAGAGGCAGCAAAGAAAGTGATAGGAAGACAACATAAAATAATGGACGTGCCTGCTTGTTGCCCCAAATACAGAACAATACAGACATCGACACGCAGGAAATACTTCTTTGGTGAGGAGGAACAAAGTACACCATCAAAAACTACTATTGCCCATCATCATCAACAGCAGAAATAGACATACAACTACCACACCACACAAGGACAATAATAGCTGGCGACTTCAATGCACACACACCTTCCCTAGGCTACCCACACTATAACAAGCGTGGCAAAGAAATAGAGGATATAACAAATGCCTCTAACCTACAACTTCTGCAAAACAAAACTTCCCCTCCAACTTTCCTACACAGAGCACACAACACAACTAGCAGACCTGACCTAACTTTTATCTCTACAGACATTACTGACTCTTCTAAAATAACAGTAGGTAGTGACCACAGGCCTTTACTCCTCAATATTGGAACGCCAGGTAGATACCAATCCAGCAAAACAACTAGATGGAACTATAAAAAAGCTAACTGGGCAGCTTTTTCACAAGAAACAGAGAAAAATATCAAGCATAATGGAGACAGATGTCAATTTAACCTATACAACTTTAGTCTCCAACATCTTACAAGCAGCAAAAAAACACATCCCTCGAGGCCAAGTTAAGAAAACCTTTTTGGACACCTGAATTAGATAAATTAGTAAAAGAAAGAAACATGGCCAGGAAGACTATAGAAAAAAAACCTACTAGAGACAACAAGACAACGTACAACAAATTGACAGGGCTTATAAGATACAAAATTAAAACAGAAAAAAAGAAAAAGTAGACCACAACATGCGAACAACTATATCTAAACAAGGATGGTCGAAAGGCCTGGACCCTTCTGCACCGGCTAGCAGGAAAGAAACAAATAACAAGCCCCCAACCTATAAAAGGCACTGACGACATAATAACAGAAAACCTTAAAAAGGCTGAAACCTTCAATAAATATTTTGCCAGCATTAACAAGTCAAAGCCAAGAAAACAACTGGACCAGGCCTTCAGTAATATCTTAAAGAAAGAAGAAAAAGCTCCAACAGTCAACTGTCATATCTTTGACACTCCCTTCACTCTACATGAGCTCAACACTGCCCTAAAAAGTCTCAAGTAAAGAAAATCCCCTGGACCCGATAAAATAACAAATGAAATGATTCGGGGACTAGGACCACAGGCCCAAAACTGTATGCTTAACTTTATCAACCATACATGGAAAACTGGAGATATACCACAGGAATGGAGAACCGCAAACATAATACTCATTTTAAAGAAAAATAAACCACCTGAAGACCCAAAAAGTTATAGACCAATATCTCTAACATCCAAAATTGGCAAAATGGCAGAAAAAATGATCAATAACAGACTTTATTGGTGGCTAGAAAGTACTTGCTCACTCCACAATGCACAAGCTGGCTTCAGGAAAGCAAGTAGAACAGAAGACCACCTCTTTCGTTTTATCCAGGACACAGTAGAAGGGTTTCATGAAAACAAGCACACTACAGCAGTATTTATAGATTTGCAGCAAGCCTATGATAGAGTGTGGAGAAAGGTCTATTTTTGAAGATGAAAAAAATGGGCATCCATGGAAAAATGTTCAGCTGGATCAGGGCATTCTTAAAAACAGAACCATCCAAACCCGATTCGAAGGTGCCATCTCTAGTAAAAAAAAAAGTTTGGAAGAAGGACTACCACAAGGTTCAGCCCTTAGCTGCACTCTCTTTCTAATCTTCATGAATGACCTCCCGGACCTCATTTCGGTCAATAAGGCACTTTATGCAGACGACCTTTTAATTTGGACTACAGAGAAATAACCAGTGCTGACTAGATCCAAACTAAATAGAGCCCTCACAACTATCTCCACATATTCAAAATTATGGAAAATGGAAATAAAGAAAAGTCAGTTTATTCAATGTTTAGCCATAGCAACAAAACAGCAAAAAGAAACTACATCCTAAAAATAGACTCTCAGCCAATAAATAAAGAAGAAAATCCAACATATCTTGGTGTAAAACTAGACCAAAGACTGTCTCTAAAACACTTTATGGCAGATTTAAAAGAAAAGGCATCACAAAGATTAAACTTAATAAAACACCTAGCAGGAACATCCTGGGGAACTGAAAAGAAAACCTTAACAGTTATACACTGGATATGTCAGATCTGTAATGGATAACTGTCTCTCCATACAAGTAGCTGCCAACAAAACCTATCAATCATCATTAGATACAATCCAAAACCAAGCCCTGCGGCTAATTAGTGGAGAACTACTCCCACAGCAGCCTGTGAAATAGACTCCAATATTGAACCTCTTAAGTTAAGGCGCAACAGAGCAGCATAGAAGCTATTGAGAGATACAGAAGGTTGGAGGACGATCATCCAAATAAATTACTAACACAGAGAAGTAGGAAAAACAACCAAAAAAAGCAAAGGACTCTGATCCAACTTACTGACGAACTAGCCCTAAAACACCTCCTACCCAATAACAGAGAAAAAATTACCTAGGTTTTCAAACATTACACCCGGACTAAACTGCAAACAACCAATCATCAAAACACATCTACTAAATAACACCTTAACAAAAGAAGCTAATCCACTGGAGCTCAAAGTAGGCACGCTTGAAACAATTGAAAGCTATCAAAAAAACAGCTATCCATAGTTATACAGACGGATCGGCTTTCAAAGCTACCATCAATGCTGGTCTTGATGCCTTCCTGGTCTTCCCTAAAAATAAACACTTTGAGATAAGCGCACCCTGTGGCGATTACTGCTCAAACTTCCAAGCCAAAATTGAGGCGATTACCATAGCACTACAGACAGTGGAAAACAAATTATATGAAGGAGTGCAAGCACCATCAGATATTGTTGTCTTTAGAGACTCTCAATCTACTCTGCAAGCACTTAACAGCAGCACCTCAAACAGCCCAAGAGAGTTGACAACACTCATTGTGATAATCCATCAGATGATATCAAAATTAAATATCTATATCACACTACAGTGGATCCATGGACACATTGGCATCATGGGAAACAATCACAAAGAGGAGTGGCTCAACCAATGGGCATCAGGAAACACAGGCAGAGCAATGTACAAAGAAATGACTACGCCTAACAAACTGGACAGTATTAACTTCCTCCTCCGCAAAGAACAATCTACAATCTTCCAACTAAGAACAGGACACACACCACTATTAAATTACCACCTGAACAAAATAAACTCCACACAACTACCCCTTTGCAGACACTGCGCCCACCCCTTTGAAACCGTAAACCATATCCTCTTTGAATGCCCCTCCCTAATCCACCTTAGGCAGACCCTACTTCCACTACAGCCCAACACAACCAACACCCTGTACGGCAGTGCTGAACAACTGAAGAAAACAGAGCACTTTTTTTCTTTGGCACAGTCTGCAAAAGAGCTCACAGCTCAGCAGCAATAAAGCTGGCTAGAAGAAGAAGAAGAAGAAAGTTGCCCCAACGGTCCAACAACCTAAGTGATAGGTGAAGGTGATAAGTTGATGTTTTGAGGTAATCATAAAAAGTAAAGCCAGCGAGATCAAAATGACAATAACATGATGTCATAAAACGTAATGACGTATTCGGTCTACTATGCATTGAAAAATGATCAAATTTTTAGTTTCTGCATTTTGACTTTAAAAACAGAAATGAATAGTATCTGCCTAAATAACTATGCCCAAATTGAACTCATCCTTTCTTCGCAGGCGACGTTCAATTTCATTGTCTATCAATATCATTGAGTTCAATCTTTGTTTTAAAATAATTACTGTTGAAATACATAAAAATTGTAAGTTGTCCATTAATGTCCATGTTGGTTTGTGATGGCTAAGAGACTATTGTGACCTTCTTTTGTTGTTTCAAATTCATAACACGACAGGATATCTCTGTCTTTCCCAAATTTTGATGAATGATTTAATATTTGAACATCTAGAAATCTTATGTTAGATTTCTAGGACCATTCATACGAAGATGCCCACTGGTTGGTGCGCCGAGTAACAAACGTTCACCTTCTCATCGCCCTTAGTCTTTTGGACCGTTGGGGCACCGTACATTATCTGTTGACGGTTTCTCTTCATTTCTCTGTCTTAACTTTTGCCAATTGAGAGTCTCTTCCATAAACAGTCCCGTCCATTCCTTAATGTTGTCCTCCCATCGATTTCTTCGTCTGCCTCTCCTTCTTTTCCCTGGTACTGTTTATTACAGAAAAGTCTTTTGAGCTACGATGCCAACACAAAATGTTTAGAAGCTCAAGGGGAAGTCATCATTGTTGTCACAAGATATAGCCCAGTCTGCCTAGAACTAAATTGATGCAATGCGGATTTTTTTTTTTCATTGAGCAGGACCAGTCCAGCATTGACGCTTTTAAGGATGATAGTGCTTGTCAATGGTTTCTGAAAGACCCCAAAGCACAGTCTCTGGTGAATAATACGAAAACCCCATCGCAGGTTAAGGCCAGGTAATCGTAAATTAGAAATGTGTTCTCTTTCTATTGAACAATTTTTTCTCAACTACCGTAGGCCCAACATTAATGTTTACATTATGTGCATGTCATAGTTCTAGTTGAATCATTTCTGTTCTATCTGCCTATGTTGATGATGAACTAGATTCTAGGCCAAAAAAAAATATTTGATCGCACAAACCCCGATAGAAAAAATCGAAAAACATATTCATAATGGCTTAAGCTTAATATAGAATAAGGGACTAGATTCTTCATTTTTAGAACTGTCATTTATTGAAATTTTCAATTAAATTGGCATTGCGTAATATGGAACTGCATAATTTTAAAAAAGCGGAAGGTCTATAACATAAGCGAAATGCTATTTAACCTTGGTTAGACCAATATTAGAATAAGACTATGCGTCCATCGAGAAAACATAGAGAAACTAGAACAGGTGCAAATAGAGCCATGAGATTAATAACAAACGAATATTGAATTTGACTAGAATAGCATCACGCTCACATCTGCAATATTTTAAGTTTCAATATCAATGCCTGGTATGGCAATCTGAGCATTAAAAATAAAAATAAACTTTATAGAATCCTAAATGCTGCTGGTAAAATTATTGGCAAAAAAAAACAAACCCCATTTGTGCAGTTGTTTGAGACAAACATCTATAAAAAAGCTAACAAGATCCTCGAAATAAAGAATCACCCTTTGTGTCAGGATTTTGTGATTTTACCGTCACATAAGAGATACAAGACACCGATGGCAAAGACAAACAGACACAAACACTCTTTTGTTCCCCTGGCAATCAAATCCATAAATAAGAACAATCTGATATAAGCTTTGTCACATGTAAATTATGAGTGAGTCTGGTGTGAATGTACACTTTGTTTTCTTATAGTTATAATGTTTTTTGTTTGGTGTAATGCACAAATTGTAAGACAAATTTCCATACGGACAAAAAAGATTATTATTATTATTATTATTATTATTGGTAAAATCCTTAAATTTAGAGACACTTCAGGACAGAAGACTAAAAAAAGTAAAGTAGCAATGTTACATAAAACATTGAGTCATAAATACTGTTGTAACTCTAAGGCAGGCACTCAAAGAAAGGCAGGTTGGCAACAGTAAACGATGTATTTATTTATTATAAGCATCAACAAATAGTTATACTTATAGTTACTAGTTAGACTTGGACTTCTGCTATAAAGTCACAGGGAGTAATGTCTTAAGTTCTAAGAGTCCTACTTCATACCAGAACACAGAACAGACCACCGACACACTTCCCAGTGTCGCTCCAGGTCTCCCAAACAGTTTCCTAGTATCACACAGGACAGCATTCAGCACCAGACTGTTCAGACTTCTATTACTTTTAGCCGGCTCACAACAGTCCTTCTTCCTGTCTAAACATGTCTTCTACTACTTGTGTTCAATAGTGCTCTCATGCGCACCATCAGTGTGGCGAGGGAGCGGAGCTACAACAATACAAAAATGCAGCCTAATAAAATACTTATGCACTACATTGAAACATAGATACGCATAGGACGTAATTACCTTCTCATTAGAAGGAACGTCTGCCATTTAGGCCTTTAAAATAAGATTCCGTCACTATAATTTTAAAAACTATTTCATTCTTTCATAGCATACACGCAATCCACATCATGTGACCATGTGATCCTTCCAGAAATAACGCAAATGGGCCCTCTATACCCCTAGTAATTGACTATCTTTTGACGATGATAAAAAATTTGTTTCTGCAGTGACTATGCAGCTGTGCTCTACCCTGGTGGTCATGGGCCCATGTTTGATCTAGCTACTGATCAAGCTATTGGCAAAATCACTGCACAAATTTATGACAATGGAGGAATTGTTGCTGCTGTATGTCATGGCCCAGCAGGTTTGTAGTATAGTCTAGATCTAGTTCTTGCATGACATGGCTTTCATACGTCCAGACTGTAAGCTTCTTCAATTCCTGATGATTGGTCTACTAATTCCATGTATCGTTTTCTTGTTTTCTGTTATATTTAGCATCTTATCCAATGTATTTAATGATAACGCCATAGACTTGTATATTGTTTCTTCACAACACAGACAATGGTTGTGATGGAACCAAATTGTAGATCGTGTCACAAACTTAATTGAGCTCTAGATATAAAAGTGATAGGCATAATAATGAATTTCTACATCATCTCATTTCTACGACTTTAAAATTTCTTTCCAACTATGCATTTCTTTATAATTCTGCTATAATTGATTTAAGATCAAATTTGTCCTTTTAGCAGTGTAAATTTCTTTATAGTTTTCCATTATTCTATCCTGTATTATCCTTTCAAAGAAGACTTTGAACATGGTGTGAAAAAACAACAACATTGTTACAATGAAATTGTCTTTTGTTGAATTATTATTGTATTGTTAATGGTTTTAATTACTTTATCAAGATCCAGAGGGCTTTTTCTTTTATTTTAGTTTTCTTTGCTTGAGTTATTCAAGCTCAGAAGCGTAGCTAGGGTGGGGAAAGGGAGAATTTCAAATTCCCCTGGCCCCCACATGAGGTGGGCCCCCAAATGAGTGTTGTTTTTTTTACATTAAATATTACACAAAATGCAGAGGCCCTCAAAGAGTACAAGCCCCTCGGACCCCCCCCCCCCTTCCCAATGATGTCGAATTCCTAGCTACGCCACTGTTCAAGCTAAACAATTTTCCTGATCTTAAAACTTTACCATAGGACTAGTTCCAGTTACCCTGGCAAATGGCACATCCATCGTCAAAGGGAAAAAGGTTACTTGCTTTACAAACAGTGAAGAGGATGCTGTGGACCTGTCTAAGTACATGCCTTTTATGCTGGAAACTAGATTGGTTGAATTGGGAGCAACTTTCAGTAAGGCAGACAACTGGAAGGAGAATGTTGTGGTATGGTCACTTGTTTGTTTCACAACAAAAATATACAACATTTAAGATATATATGATTTGCCTAAATCTTTTAGTTCTAACTTCACTTTTTAAATTATTCATTGACTAGAGGCTAGCGCATAGTGGGCATGTGTTATTTTGAATATTTACAAGAGTAATTTAATCTAATTGAAATTTAGTTTTGAGAAAGTGTTGAAAAGTAAGCCTATCAATCTTATGCTAGTTTAAGATCAGTAGTTAATAACTTTGAAGTTTTTTCTTTGTGTGTGTTTTTTAGCGGCCCTAGAAAGGGGAAAAGACGGTAAGACGCTATTAGTTTTGTCTGTCCGTCCCGTTTATATCTCAGAAACTAGAAGAGAAAATGAAAATAGGACATCATGATATTCTAGATCATTCAAAGTTCTGATGCATAGGCTACTTTTTTTCTTTTCCGAAAGTGAACCATCTGATTTTTAAAATTATATGCAAGGAGATTTTTCAAAAAGTTACACCATTTTTCAATGAAAAACTTCAGGGGAGGTAACTTTTTTTAAAATGTCATGGACTTCTTCATTTTAACTCAAGCTTCATTCAAAGATTCGCGCATTGGTCTATTCGCGCATAGACATCCCTTAAAGTGGTAGATAACTTCACATTATCTGGGAAACATAGTATCAAATGACGCATTGCTTTAAAGAGCGGTTGATATGTGATCAGGGATAGTCGTGCTTTTGGACGCCTCCAAGCGAGAGTGTGGCGAAATAAATCGCTCCGCCGGTCTACAAAATCAGTGTCAACCAAACAGTGGTTCGCTCAACTCTTTGTGGATCTGAGATATGGGTACTTTATAGAAAGCAACTAAGACTTCTTGAACGCCTTCACCACAGACCGCAATACAAACAGCGATATTCTTGCAAAATGGTTTAAGTCTCTTAGGAAAAATGTGCGATTTTACTTTAATACTAGGTGCACGTTTTACACTATAACGTAGAGATTTTGCATCACTTGATTCTTACTAAAGCCATAATAATAAGGCTTGTCTTCGAGCCCGAAGATTAGTGAGGAATGCAGTATTTCCCGTGGTTGCGCAGCCCCAGCACATATTTTGCCACATCCAGGGCAAGCATAACCATTGTCCGCAGGTGGTCGATTTAGATTTTCTTTTCGCCGTCTGCGTTTGTCCTCGGCAGCAGATTTTCTTTTGGTCTCAAATGTCTATCCCACGGGCTTCGTGAGTGACCTCCAGCTGTCTCGTTTGGAGGCCACATACAACCAGTTGCTCTCTTCTATGTCAGCCAAGGAAAGTTGACGCCTAAGCAGTTCTTTGAAGCGTTTCCGTGGGGCGCCTCTGTTACGTCGACCACCTTTTAGCTCACCAAAAAAAGACTGCCTTTGGCATACGTTCGTCTCCCATACGGGATACGTGCCCTATCCAGTGCACTTGTCGGACCATAAGAAGTCCCTCTATACTGCCCATACCGGCGTTGGCAAGGACATCGCTGTTTGTAGTGCGGTCCTGCCACCGTATGTCCATGATGGAGCGCAAGCATCTTTGATGTAAGCACTCAAGAAGTCTTAGTTGTTTTCTGTAAAGTGCCTATGTCTCAGAGCCATAATGAATATATTAATTGCAATATTAAATGTCAGAAAGTAACTATTTTAGAAGTTACACTGCAAAGACTTTCTTCCAAGCCTATAATAGCCCAATAGTTTCACACGAAAGAAGCAATGTAAAACGTTAAGACGTGAGCTGTGGTTTTCTATAGGCCTACTGTTGGGGGGACTTTCTATTCTAGTCGCCATGTACAATTAAGTATTAAGTAAGTAAGTATTTTGTTTTGCTTTTTTTCTGAGTTAGCAGTATGCCAATTGAATGTGTTCTTTGCATTTCGAGGTGTTTTTGTCATTTACACTGGTTTAAACATTTTAAAACCTCTTAGTTCCATATTATGATAGAACAAATCCATCTTAATCAGCTAGAATTCAGTTGACTAAGATTTTCTGCATTTTGTTACTTTTAAAGTTTTTTTCCTTAGGTTATTGCATATTTATATTGTTTCATTTATAATTTGTATAAAAGATACATATATATTTCTGAGTTTGTTGTTGTTTTTTTGTTAACATTTCTTAATCATGCCAGACTTGTTCCATAAAATTAGAAATTTTCAGATTTTTTTAACAAACTAGGTATTTATAATTAAGTCAACTATCATTTCATTTAAATGAAGAAAAATAAAAGAAAGTTGAAGTGAAAAAAATGCTTTTTATAATAGTAACATTTGTATTTTGAAACCCATTTGTAAATAATGAATGAGCATAAAGTTGGGCAACATTCAAAATATTAGATACAATAAACACCTATAATTATATATTACATTTTTTTCAAAGTTTTAATGTCATTGAATAATAAGTTAAATATAAATCTGTATAAGGAGTCCTAATATTGCTTGCTAACATGAAAAAAAAAAAATTAAAAAAAAAAAAAAATAGGCTGAGCTTAGATGCCATGTAGGAGAGTTTATGGCCAACTGACCACTAAATGTTTCACCTGTTTAATAATTAAATCTAATGTTTCATTATCAAAATATTTTTCCTTATTATTTTGTAATGAAATTTCTAAGATTTTTTTTTTCTTAAGAACTAAGTTTAGCTTACTGTTTAAAAAATGTGCTAGTTGTACGAAATATAAAAGGGCACCAGTCACTTCTTCTGGCCTCTTAGTTCTAGGAAATGTTTCTAATAACAATGGGTCCACAAAACAGTTGCATTTCTGCCATGATCATACTTCCCTATTTAAAGATAAAAATAATTGAGGTTATCTTACATTTATTTGACTGACTGATATTTTATTCAATATAGTTTTTAAATGACTATCTATTTCTATGATATATGATCAATTAATCAAATTTTCAATTCAATTCAAATGATCTGTTGATTCCTGGACAAAAAAAAAACAAATTGAGTGATGGCTAGTTCCATTAAGAGTATTTACTTTGTTTTGTTTTTATATACCGGTACTTTAATATTTAAATAATTTAATTAGATCAATATTTTCCTTTTTTTTTTTTAAATATAAATTAACAAAGCCAAATTAATTTTCTTTCAAAAGGTGGATGGAAAACTTATAACTGGACAGAATCCTGCATCTTCAGCATCTCTTGGTAAAGCCCTAGTCTCACTGCTTCAGTAACTTGATGGTACTATAGTTTCGCTCTTTTCTTTATATGTTTTAATATTTGAATGACATATTTTGTTTACATTTTGAATAAAATGTTTTTATACATCAAAATTGTGAAATAATGCTGATGTATTTTAATTTTTATACATCAAAATTATGAAATAATGCTGATGTATTTTAATACATCAAAATTGTGAAATAATGCTGATGTATTTTAATACATCAAAATTGTGAAATAATGCTGATGTATTTTAATTTAGTGACATATTCAAGCCTATTGTTAATTAAAGTTATTTACATACAAGTTGTTGTTTGTTTTTTTTTAACATTTGTTCATATTATGATTAATGTTGTTTAAAGTTGTCTTAACTATAACCCTTCCTGCATCTAAAGTAGGCTATTTATGCTTATGAACAAATGTACATATTTTTAGCAGTGCACTAATCAGGCTTGCAACTGTTTCTACCAGTTAAGCAGGATATTGTCAACCTCTGAAGACAATTTTAAAAGAAAAATTGGACTGCTGACACTATTTGTAATATTTTAAGAATTTTAATTTCGTGTAGCTTCAACATTATAAAGATTAGAGAAGCATTTAGTCCATTTCTTCTTCTAATAAATATTTGCCTTTTTTTGTGTACCATGGTAGTGTGTGTAACATGGTAATTCAACACAGAATGTGGTTAAGTAGTTTTGTTTTCATAAGAATTAGTTTTAGTTGTTCTCAACTAAGCAGGTATAAAAAAACTGTGGACTGAATGATATAAGAAAGAAAGTTTTAGTAATACATTCCAAGTCCCCATAAAAAGACATGACAACTTCCTATTATCATGAACCCAGTGTTTCCTGCATTAAACATGACAGCTTGAACCGATGTTTTGTAAATTTCAAATACAATATGCAGTCTGCTGAAGTTCATCAAATTAATAAAAGTTAGTGAACTAATTGTTATCCTCATCATAGATAAATTTTTGATTTATAAAATCACATCTAGCAAGATAGCTCCAAAAGGTTTCATATTTGGCTGAACCAATCATAAAAAGAAAATGCTAAAATATAATTAGAATGTAGCCTGTGTGTTACCAAGTAGAATAAGATTTTTTTTCTAATCACTTTAAAAAGTACTTGCAAGTATGTATCCTATTAAGTTTTAGAAGGAAAAAAAGACAAAACCAACTCATTTTAGCCTGAGAACTTTAATGGAGAATTACAAAGACAAGAGGAAATGAGTGTGAAAAAAACAAATGAAAACCATTTAAATACCACAATGAGTTAATGAGTG
The DNA here is from genome assembly GCA_030265305.1 of Biomphalaria pfeifferi. Classification (NCBI taxonomy): domain Eukaryota; kingdom Metazoa; phylum Mollusca; class Gastropoda; family Planorbidae; genus Biomphalaria; species Biomphalaria pfeifferi. The sequence goes on along the minus strand of JASAOG010000130.1, from coordinate 263,205 downwards.
TTAATATAATATTTAAAAAAAATATACATAATATATAAAATAAAATACACACAGTTCAAAACAGGCTAAATAGAAGAAACCAAAGCCCCTAATATTTTTTTTATAAGTATTTTTAAAATGGAATTTTCAGGGCTTCTTTTTTTTTTTTTTTTTTCAAAAAAAATAAAAAATAAAGTATTGAAGGCAAAATAGAAGGGTTGCAAGGGTGGGGTATTACATAACATTGGTATTAAACACAGTGTATAATTAACACCAACACAAAAGGCTACACACAGCACATCAGAGCTCATGTATCAATGTAAGCTTGATCAACAGAAATGTCTGACATGACTACTAAGCTGACAAATGCTCTGCTTGAAAAGCTACATTAGACTGAGAGCAGGAGGTAGGAGCAACACTTCATAGATTATCAAATATAGATATTACATTTGTCTTTTCTCTTTTGTTATACATCTGTTATAAGCATCACAATGGATCATCTCAGAAAATCATCTCATTAGAGATGTCTCTCGAGATTGAGAGGTAGTTTTGTTATTAATGCTAACTCAGATTATGACAAGTTCAATCTTACTAAAGAGTTCAAGCTCAGATTATGCTAACCATTCAACATTTTTTTTCTATCATGATCATTTTACTTTAGAGGTAATCTTTTCTTATTGCTTCATTAGCAAAATATAGTTTGCTGGAAAATAAATCTAAATAAGTAAAATTTTTATTATGCTTTTGGCTTTGCTTTTTCCTAAACAGTTGATGGCATTATAATTTCAACCTTGATTTCAGACTTAATGAGTTGGGCTTTTTAGTTATTTTTTTTTTACATTTTGTAATGGAAGACTAATTATTTTTGTTTTTTACATTTTTCTAAATAGAGATCTAGTTAAAGACAACACAAGTAAAACCTCAACTTTCTATTTTTTAAAAATATGCTGAATAATCAGAAAAGAAAAATATTTTTTTGTGACAATACACCTTTGGCTGCTATTACATGTTCCTAATTGTATATTGTCATACATATTTATACACATTTTCTGAGTACTAGTAACTACTTATGACAACAATTATGAGGTTTTTCAAGATACGAATAACTGTATGCTTTAATTTTAAAACGACATAAATCACAGTGAATATAGGAAGGATATTATAAGCTTTTTTTTAGTTTTGAGGGAGGTAGATAGAGAGCCCTAATGTGCTGTGGTACGTTGATCACTCTAACATCAAATGATCCTAAGAGGCAATAGAAAAAGAACAACTAGCCAGATCTAATAATAAATAGAAATATAATAACAAGAAACAGAAAGAAATAATTTGTGTGGGAGGTTTAGGATGTGTGGACAAGAACATGTGCACAAATTCTCTTGCAGGTCCTATGTTTATGAATTATGTACCAGTACTCACTATCTAGTTTATTTATTTATTTCAGTTTGTTGGAAAGGCTGCAGAGGTCTAAAAGCCAAGAATAATGATCAGTTTATTTGGTCAATACAGTGATAAAATGATTTTACTATCCCTTGTGTTACGTAACTATCAGAGCTGGGTAAATAAAGTCTTAACTCTGAAAATACTCTGCATTCTTGTTTGGTTTTTGTTGTTTTTAATTTAAACTTACCAGTGTTAGTTTGGTGACTAAAAATTAAACCAAAAAATGAGTTAAAGATAGAATTCTGGGAATATTGAAGATTACAGAATTGTACAAGACAACATATTTAATAGCAGAGGAAGCAGTTGTCTGATGATGTTCAATGTATGTTTTATTTTTGTTGTCTATGCCTTTCAGTTGGTAATAAAAAAAAAAGATTAGTGTGAAATGACTGCCATCTTTTTTTCATAAACATAAGTAGCAAACCTTTAGGAGATTTCTCTTAACAAAACATTACGCTCTTTTACAATAAAATTACATTTCTGCGTAGTTTCTTTTATCAATGTTAAAATAACTCACATATACTTGGTTAAAAAAAAGACTTTGTTTTTCAACAAGCAAATCTTTTTTTTTTTTTATCAGTAATGCAACTCTTAGTAGCTTTTTGTTTTTTACAAATTTGATTAACCTGCTTATTGAATTTTTACATAATAAAGTTTTTAACAAAATATCTAGCAAAAATGTGAATTTGAATATACATTAGCATTGTCGACACTTAAATTTTTTTTTAAAAAGACAAAGCCCTACTCCTCATTCATTTGCTTTAAGCCAGAATCCAGCTTAGCTGAACAACCTTAGCAAGGACAATGTATAAAAAAAAAAGTTTACATAGTCTAAACTCTTTTGTAATCTTGCAATATGATAACACCCAGAGAAGGATAAACTAAACTCTTTTGTAATCTTGCAATATGATAACACCCAGAGAAGGATAGACTAATAAACTCTTTTGTACTCTTGCAATATGATAACACCCAGGGAAGAAAATCTAAAAATAGGAAAACATTTGAGCAGGCAGAGTAAACTGATAGTGTTATGTTCAGTAGATAAATAACAAAGGTCAGTGTATTATATAGATAAGTACATAACCTCAAAGAGTACCATATTAGTAATAAATGGCATTGAACTAAATAACTTCTAATTTCATTAGCTCTGTCTATATGGTAATTATAAAAAAAAAAAAAGAAGGCAATGTACATGTTTAGTTTAGTTTAGTTCGAATTTTTTTTTTTTATAAAAAAAATTGAGATTGATTTAAATATTGTATATCCAACAGAGCATTTCAATTTAACAAAATTAAAATAAATAAATAAAACACAACATTAAAAAAAATTTTACTTTGAAAAAACAAAGATAATAATTTAAAATTGTATGTAAAAAAAAAAAAAAAAAAAAGGTATGGCATAATTTATAGGCTTTTGTTTTGCCTTAACAAGAATAAACTGGTATGTGTGAACAAGATTTTTTCCAATGCTTTCTCTTTAACACTAAGAATGTTATGATGATAGAATATGAATGAACAATTATGAAACCTTGCACACGAGACAATGATATTAGGAGTTAAATAAATGGTATCATTTTAAAGATCCACAGCAATATTCCTCTTTAGCTTTTGTAAAATTCAACACCATAGAACATTAAAATATATTTTTTGTTAAATGTATACATAGTTTAAGTGAAGTTTTATTCTTGTTGTATTTGTCAAAAACTCACAATTGAAGGGAGTTAAAATCTGAACATTTTACAATGCTTCCATGAGAAATATGTACATATGTTGTTGTTTTTTCATAAGTAAATGATGACACTATGGAAAAAAAAAGTCCATTCTAAAAAAAAAGAACATTTCTTTCTGAGATATTTCAGCAAACTACACTTGAACTATGACCTAATGAAACATGAAAAGATTTGTCAAGATAAGTGATTTAGCTTTAGTATATATAAAATAGCAAAAAGTGGTCTTAAATTGCTGTTATAATTATTCATTGTTTAAGTAAAAACAAAATTCATGTTTTTTTTATTATTGAAGCTTTTCATATAATGAGATCCAGGTAAGATAGACAAAATGGATTACAGCTGGTACAAGAAATGTCAAGCAATCAAAAGGATTAATAAATATATGGCAAAAAACATTTCAACATTCAAATAGTACATTCATACAAATGTGTGTTTGTGTGGAACTAGTGACCAGATTCAACATACTTAAACATATAAAAACAATGGTCAATTCTACAGATATTGTCAGCACTGACATGGACAGTTGTAGCTGTAACAAGTCACAGCAATACTGGACAGAAGAATGGTAAACTAATGTATGAAGTGTGAAAATACAATTGAAAAGCTGGATGAAGGTAAAAAGTAACTGGATGAATGATGTTAACAAGATATTATGAGCTAATACTTCAGCTTAGAGTCTCTTCACAACCATCAAAACAGAAAGTATTTTAGCACTCCAGTTTAGACTCAATGTAATAAAAATCTCAAGGGCATTGTTTTATTTTACAAAATCTGTAGAATTGCCATTTCTCTAAAAATTTGTTAGCATAAAACACAAAATAAAAGGTAGGGGGCATATATATATAAATAACACAACAGATTGAAATTGTTAAACAGTTCAAAAACGTCATTACAAGACAGGAGCAAATACTTTTTCTAGATAAAAACTATTCGAATGTTGAATGGGATGATATTAAACAAATAAATGAACATTGCCTGTTGCAGTGATGATGGGGATTCATTGAATACAAAAAAATGATCTATTAGAAAATATACTAGCCCTATTTCATATGCATAACCTAATAAATTCCATTCATTGGTTTATTCATAAATACATAATGAATGTAAGTGTAAAGTAAAAATAGTATAGGATAAGTATGTAACACATTGTGATGGGTACAAACATTTCATCTTCTCACAAACTATATAGAACTTTAAAGGTAAAGTTTGAAATTTCTCTACAGTTAGAACAATATTTTCATTAGAATTGAATTGATTATTAATATTTTACAAGCATTTAAAAATATATACAAGTTATTTATTTTTGGTTTTGTACAAGTCTATAATTTTAGAAAAGAAAATAGAATGGTAGAAAGTAGGTAACCAATGATCTGAGAATCAACATTTTCCTGGTATTTTCTAAGTGAGCATTCATTCAGTCCATTCATGACTATATTTCTAAACTGTAATACAGTAAAACAATTTCGAGAAGGTAGTTTGGTAGAGAGGCTATTGCAATAATCATTTCATTTACTGAATAACAGAATAAAATGTTATATTTGTTATTTTAAGCATACATCTAAAATCATATCAAACCAATAAAGATTTGGTCAGAGTAAAAAAGGGATCAATTTTACTCTTTGTTTCTTTACTGTAGCTTACATTATTAGCATTCTTTGAATCAAAATGTACATCTTCAAAGAAATGACAACAAATACATTTCATAAATATCAAGATTTTTCTAATTCTTTGTTCTCTTTGGAAATGTCACCTAAAAATAATAAAACAAAAATAGCACTGAACTGATTAAAGAGTCCTACAACTGAAATGTTTGTATCTCTGAATCTTCTAAACCTGCTGTAGACCGTTTGCTGCTATTTAAAGCAATGTGCTTAACACTCATATAGTATGGGTTCTTGGACACATGTTTACAGGTATCTCATAGTGCTTAAAAACTCTATGTTAGAAATGTAACGTTATAACAGCTCTCTCCTCTTGTTAACATCATTTTCATCTAGTTTAATTTCAAAGTTTATAAATACTATCTAGTCACACACACAAGTTTATTAAAGACACACATACATAGGTTTATCTAATAACCTAAATAGTGTGAGTTTGAAAAGTGTACACATGTCTATATCAGTCATGCAGTTTAAAGAAGCCAATGTTATTTCTCCACATTGATGAGGTAGAGATGTCATTAGTTTAATAACATCTTGAGCATGTTTATAGGATACAGGAGTCCGAACAAAATAAAGGAAATACCTATAGAAGTCTAAGCTGATCTTTCTACATATTAAAAATGTAAAATAAAACTTGTTAATAGTTAATGTCTGAATTAAACAGTAACTACTAATTAAATTACATAATAAAATTAACGAATTTTCAATACATATATAAAAAATATCCGAATTTACTTTTAACTAGTGTTCCACATAGAGAATTGCTACCAGTAATTAAAGCATATGAATATATTTTGTTGGGTAATTTTTTTACATGCAGCAAGTCTCTAATTCAAATCAATCATGACAATCTTCATAGTGTCCCTTAAAAAGATTATGTACTTAATAGTTATAGAAAATAACAGCTTCATTTTTTAAAAAAAAGGTTGTTTTGCAATTGATCACTTGTTCAATATTGAAGTTTTGCAGGGATGAACAAACAATGAACCTTACATTTTATCTGAGCTAGCTGGCTTATTCTTTCTGATTCTGATCAACTAGCAAAACAGAAATGTAATTAAAAATAAAATAATATTAAGTTTCAGACATTAAGTTAAAAATGCTGTCAAACTTTGTAGAAATAAAAACGGATTAAAACAGAGACTACAATTAAAATGTTTCAAAAGCAGACTAGAAGTCAGGGAAACAAAACTACATAACTTTCCATTTTAGTTGTTTAAAATATCACGGGGAACAATGACATTAATTGTTTAAATAGGTAAAGAAACATAACTTTTCAGAATAAATAAGAACTTAAGTAAACTAGATGATGGGCCAAACTGTGTACACACAAAGTGTGGGAAAGAACATAATAAATATATATATATTTATGTAGATATAACAAGAAGCATTCATATAAATGGTGATAGATTTAAAAAAAAGGTGAAAACTTTAAAAAAAAAAATATGTAATAATAATTTAAAAAAACATGTACACATTACACACCAGTAACTTCTAAGGCTAGGAGTTCAACTCAACATAATGTCATTAGGTGTCAAACACAGAGTACATAGAGAGGAGGGAGAAATCAACCCACACACTACAGAACTACTACACACAAAACAAGTAAGTTTTGCAACTGTACACATTTACTGGAAGTGTTCACAGCATGCATGGTTATCAATACTTTGTTTACAACCACTGCTTGCTTGTGCCCATGTGTCTGATGTTGGTTGAGGGATATCATATCAATGTATGGAGGGAGTACTGAGGAGGAGGACTTCTGTAAAGGAGGCTTTGGGAAAGGATGATTATTAAAGCTATTCTTCTCCAATAAATTAAAATGTATTTTACAGAAGATATTTAATGTACTCTATGTGTGTGAGCAAAATGTATATGTCTGTGAATAGACTATTATGATTAATATCTTAAAAAGATGAAGCATGTACATGTTTCAACCGCTGAATGGCATAGCCAAGTTTTAGCTTAACAATCCTCACAAACCAATATGCTTAACATCTTATAGATGAAGTCAACACTAAATGTGAATGACTTTCTATTGTCAGAAAAAAAACATAGTATCATGCTGAAACATTTTGTTAAAGGTTTCCATGTTGAAAAAAAAATTTTTTAAAGAAGAGAATAAATTAAAAATGCTATGGACAAAAAAAGAAAATAACAAGTTTCAATAGAATAATAATAATAAAAATTTATGGCCACTAATTGTACACTTCAAAGTGTAATTAAATATAACAAATGATTTAGCTGAGCAAGATTTTAGGTTCATTAGTGTTTAAATACTAAGAGTTCATCAAACAAAAGCAGCCATTTCTTCCACTCACAACATTGTGTTATGGTCATCATTGGTGAAGAACAAAAACTGCAGGTAGTTGTTTAATAAGTTAAGAAATAAGACCACAAATTTCGCTCAGCTAAGTCACATCAATAGTTGTATGTGTTAAAGTGAAGTTCAATGTCATGATCATTCAGAACATACATTTAATCTTTAGATTTCTGTTTCAAATAAATAGTCTATAAGGGCACATTAACCTTTTAGGAATAAATAAGTATGGAAAAAAATGTATAAAGGGTCACTGTAATTGGAACTCTAAAAAAAGTACCATCATACAGTTCCGCTGGCCAGGCCATTGACAATACGCTGCCATAATTCCTTGCGGCAGGATTTGGACCTACGTAGACTCTGGAGGAGTTCGTTGAACTGGACAATTCCACCTGGTGCCAGATAAAATGCATTGCGTGCATTACAAACAATGCTGACAAACTCATCATAATCTGCATTATTGATGTGGTGAATTCTCTGATGAGCACACTGAATAAACCTGAAATCAGACAAAAGGTTACACAATCAATAGTTACACATTTCAAAAAAACAAAAAACAACAGATTACACTGCTCATAAGGACAAATAAAAGGAAAGTAAGAAATGAGATAATAAGTAACTTACATTTGCAAACACTTTTGGAACAAGGAGTTCAATATATTTGACCTCAAATGTGTGGGAACATGCGTCAAGTTATTTCGAGCTAAAAATCTAGCTGCTTCCATTGCCAAATCATAGAGAATAAATGGACTGACAACTGCATTTACTGCACTTGCACAAAACTGTTGGAGGAATGTTGTGCCTGGGAAATGTAAACACTTATAAGTATTTTTAATATCATTCAAAATAATCTTTTTTTTTTATTTATTAAATAAGTATTTTTTATAAAATCATATGTTTCAAATACATTTTAATTACTGTTAATGCAATAACTTTTACCTAGTTTTATTGCAACACTCAGCAACCATTTGACATCTTCACCATATGGAGGATTTCTAGCATACTTTGTTTGTGGTCTATCATCATGAACTTTACGTGAGAGTGTTTCCATTGCAAGCATGCCTGTGCGGAATGCTGCCATCAAGTAGTTCCACTGCATCTGGTTGTGGGCATTGGGCTGTACTTGGGGAACAGCTACAGCTGTATTGAGGACAGGGGTTGGACTGCCTGTTGGGGGAGTTGTCGTCACTACTTCAACAGGATGCATAGGGTGCATAGCAGGATGAGGTTGGGTGGTAAATACCTGAACGTTTGGTGGAAGGGAGGTACGCAAGTGGGGCGCACTCCCAGCATGGTATATATTGGGTGGGAGACTGGTGAAAGGAGGCTGCCCAGGGTAAGTATATGAAGCTACGTATGTGTGTGGGTGAAGCCCATGATTGTGAAGGGCATGGTGTGGTGGTGTGTGTGTGAAGTGATGGTGTGAAAATGGTGTTGGTGGAGGGGGTGTTCCTGTGGGGACTTGTTGTATAAAACTATATGGCTGTATATAGTGCCCTCCGAGTTGAGGAGGAGGGGGATTGGGGCCAGGCACCAACACCACTGTTTGAGGGGGCATATGAGGAGAACCAGTTTGCATCATTTGTGGGGATGAGCAGACAGGAGAAACAATTTGCTGTTGTGTATGTGTGTGTGGAGGAGACTGGCTGTTGTGAAGTGGAACAGGAACAACAGGAAAATGAACCATTGTGCTGCCTGTATTAGGGCTGGCTCGATCACTGTAAAAAAATAATATTTATATTTGTAGTCTATTTAAAATTGAAAAGCATTCTATATAAATATAATTTACAAATTACTACCCAAAAAAGAAAAAAAAAATTAGCTAAAAAAATACAAACTGTTTCAAATTGTTTAGTAAGTCATCAACACTTTATTTTTTTTTTATAAAAATATTGAAAGCAATACTTGTGAATTTTAAAAAAATGTGGTTACCATACAAACCTGGAAGACCCAGGATCTATAGAAGCTGGACTGCCAGATTCTCTTCTGGCTCTGAGTGTATGACTGCTAGAGTCACTGCCATCCATTGAATCTGGTGAATTATGACTAGCTTCTTCTGATAGCTCATACCAGTGATGAGCTACATCAAAAAGTACCTGATTTGTAAAAAGCTCAGTTATAAAACTAGTCAAAATTTTAGAAACTTTTTTTTAGTGTTTTTTAATGCAGAAACACAATTTCAATTCCATTCTATTGAGACAAAAAGTTTAATGTCAAAATGATTTACCTCTGGGAAAACACCTCCTCCTTCAGCAGCTGTTTCAACAGCAAGACAAGCTTTCTCCAACATATCTCTGCTCTGCTCTTTACACTGATACAGTGCTCTCTGAACCTCAGATGGGTTGAGGGCATGTGCATGGGGCAAACAGGACAAGGCCAGCTCAGCAGCTACTCTGACCATGTTTGGGTCACGCCCTCGTGAGGCTCTATCAGCTAGAGATGCAGCTTCTGGAGGTGTAAGGTGGCCTTCCCATGTGTCAATTATCATTCGAATGGCAGCACTTCCAATCTCTGTAGCTTGTCCTGCATTAGAAGTTAGATTATTTTAGTATTAAAGCATGCATACAATGGCAAGGAAACTGTTTATATAGTATTATAGTGTAAAAGCCAACCTGTAATCCATGACACATGAGACGAGTATGTCCTAGAGAGCCAGTTGGGTGATACACAGTTGCTAAGTCCTAATGCATATAACCCTATTTGGAAGGCACACAAGTGCAGATTTCTATGAGGCCCTGCATGGCTGGTATTACTACTGGGTTGAGTGAATAGAGAAGTAGAAGATGTGCCACCTGCCTTCTGCAGCACCGTTTTGGCCAACTCAAACATAAAATGATAGCCAGCCTCACTTGGCTGGTTAGGAATAGTTGGCATTACTCTTTGTCTACCCTTGTACCTGAAAAGCAAGAAAAGCAAACCACAAATATAAGTGTAGGGTTTAAACAAAAAGTGTGCTGACACTAAAGTATAATTTTAGATGCGCTCAATGTATTTATTTTAGCCTTTACCTTAATGTTTTACCACCTACTGGATTTCTTGAGTCTATCAATCCTTGGGGCAGCAGCATACGATTTAAATATGGACTTGGTGGACTACAAAACAGTCAAAATTAATGAATGCTTTTAATACAAGGCACATCTTATTAAAATGTTAATGGTTTTATTACATCTATATTTATAATAAACAAAAAATATTCATGATAAGATGTAGTTCAAATTTAAAAACCTTTCATTATCCCTCGGGATGGCTCTGTTTCCTTTGTCACCACTACTGCTGGAACCCAGGGAGTCACTTTCACCACTGCTGCCACTGTCACTTCCTGGACCTTGATGTTTGCTAAAGTTTCTCCTCACAAGTGTTGGTGAATTGTCACTGGAAGTGGTCTCTGGAGCACTGCTGTCAATACTTGCCATTCCTAGACCAAACATATCGGTCAACAAAAATTAGGTGTGAAAATATAAAGGAGAAATTCCTATTTTATTAGTTCAGAGCAACATGCAAAATTGTTTTGTAATTACCTTGCGATGGTTTCTTCTTCATGCCCATACATCTTATCTTAGCTTCTAATGCTTTCAAATCATCCTCTTCTTCCATTGCTGAACTATCTGTATCTCGTCCACTAGAAGAAAACAAACATGTTTCTTTTGCTAGTATACTAATCATGGGTAACAGTGGATGTACAAATGTGAGTAAACTAAAAATAGTAGGTTAGTGAAAACCCAGACAAATGATTTTCATGGAATTGACAATCTTAATGGAAACAAAGAGCTAAGTACAATTAAATATGAGTCACAAAAATTGTGCATATATTGGTCTTCTGCGTTATCTGTGACTATTTAACCATTCATTTTGAATTACTGTCACTTCAATTGTTACAGTACTAGACCTTTTTTTTTGTCCCAAAAGTTTCATGAAATATATATATATCATTCAGATTTACCTAGTATATCTAAGAGAGAAGGTAGTCTTGGGTCGGGCACCTCCATTAGGAGTTGAATTAGCAGAAGCAGCCACTGGAGTTGATGCATTGTCAGTACTTGTTCCAGAGTCGGGTCGCTCGTCTGTATTGCGCCATGTACCTCTCTCTGTGTGATCATCAATTGGTCAAAACTAATTACTATAATAGTATAAACAAAGTTCACAAAGATACTTAAAAAATCAGCATGTTTCCCCATTTACAGTGGAATCTTGGTAGCTGGCCACAAGTGCTCTCTCATTATCAACTTGAGGCAAAACCAACAGTGATTCAGTTTTATCTATCAGGTAGGTCTTCACTAGTCTGGTAATGTTATAACTTAAACTTTGATAAAAATCTGCATAGTATAGAGATGCATGATTTGCAGCAATTAGCTGACAAAAACACGCCTTTAACATCTTTAATTAAATAGGCAACTGTCTTTCAATGTTTTAAAATGCCATTAAAAGTAAGTCCAATGTTTAATCTGGGTTATGTTGATATTTTTACTTAACAAAGGTATTAATTTAGAATTAAAATTTTTCAATATATATATTTAAAAAAAAACACTTTTATATGAATGCCCTAAAACAAGGGAAAATTAACTGTAATAATTCAATAATTTTGGAAAAGACTGCTTGGGACAGCAATTAAGAGCTCCAAATTGAATGTATTTTTTAATTTTTATGTTGCACTAAATGAGACCAATGATACAGTATTTAAAAAAATTACCAAGTTTATTTATATAAAAAACTTTTTTGTAACAAAAAATACTAATAACATGGCTTAAATGGATATCTCAAACGTTTTTTTTGGCTAAAGCCTTTAAATCAGCATTGATGGTGTGTAATAGTCTGAATAATAAGAAAATGTACAACTCTTTTGATTTATTGATCATTAAATCCAATGACAAAACAGTCCTTCAAAGCCTGAAAAACTATGATACTTCCATTAAATAGCAACTCAGGACAGCTCTTGTAAACCACAACAGCTAACTGTTCTTCAATGGATTCCAGCACACATTGAAATAAAAGGCAATGAAAAAGCAGGCATACTTGCCAAAGAAGGGAGAATGAACAAACCAACACTTGAACATTCCTCTCTATCCAAATGAAATGAGGAAATTGAAAGTGAGTAGATTAAACAAGAAATGGACCAGCTCTTAATCACTATTACAAGAAAAACTATGCCTATTATAAGCTATCCCAACATGACCAACGCATTATTTTTTGCCTCAGGACTGGACACAACAGAATGAGACAACATATGTTACAAGGCCAAAAGTCAAGACTAGTGAAACTTGCCCTTAAGGAACATCACCAGAGAATGCCAACCATGTCCTTCAAAGCATTCTCTATCAAGAGGCCCGCCACTCAAACAACTCTGGTCCTGAAACTCATCTATTGAAAAAAACTATATGGAGAACTGTCTGATTTGGAAACCAGTGCCCAGTTCATCTCATATATAAGATTACTGATCTGATTCCTCCATCATAAAAAAAAATGAGAATGAAGAGAAAAAAGATCATTTACATGCAGTTTTTAAAAATTCACCATAATAGAAGCATGGCTAAGTGATCTATTGTAGCTAAGTCATCTATGGTGTTGGTCTAAGTACCAGTCTCAATCTTGGCATGGGTTCAAATCCAACTGACTAAAACTCTGTACACACATTTTTTTAAACCAAAACAAGAATGGACAGACAAGTGTTTAAAATCTTTTCTTTTTTAGTGGAAGATAAAAAAGATTTATTCAAAACAATGCCTACTTTAATTAAGGTTTTAAATAAATATCTATATAAATCTGCAAGGTACAACACTAATTATGTTGATCAAAAGCCAAATAAATTAAAATAAAACCACATATTTTTTCATTTATGAAGATAACGAATGTTCATATTAAGTTTACTGAAACTTAGTACCTGTTGCCGAGCCACCAGATATCCCTCTTTCTGGAACAAATAGCTTTTCAAAGTCTCCTCTGTTACAGTGTGTCCTATGACCTGTTGTACTGTTGCCATCTCTGTGGTGACTACCATTAGCAGAACCCTGGCCAGTGTGAGATGAGGCTGGTTGCTTATGCCCAGAGAGATAATTTATTAAACTTGGTGCCTTGTACTGTTGGTGAACCTCTTTGTCAAGAAGCTTGTCCATTATCTGAGAAAAAAATAATAATTTTTGAGTCCCAGAAGGTAATTTTCAACAACATATATTTGTACTGATACAAAACTTTGAAGAAATAACAAATTTAAAAAAAGTTTCCACAAAAAGAAAAGGAATACATGTTTGCATATCTAATTTTAATGTCCAATAGCTGATGAGTATATAATTACTTCCAGTTTCTTTTCTTCAGGTCAAACCATTCATGAAATAGGAATGTAAAAAGAGGATGCCATGAGTTTGCAATATGTAATTTACTCTTTCTATATAAGAACTAATAGTAGATGTTTCTCTCTATTAAACTATATTCTTATTTATGCAGTGACTATTTTTTTTTAAATAAGTATATTTACTTATTTGAAAGAAACTTCTTCTACTATAATAAAAAATTATTTGTTTCTCAGTTTATCTTTAAATTTATTGAGAGAAACCTACCCTACTCAGCCTGACTTGATCATCTTTGTAGTGAACAAGCATAGAAATTGCCAGCTCTCCTCTCTGTCTCCTGGTGCTTTCACACAGTAGTGGGTGATCTGCTTCAGCAATGTTGGCTTTCATACCTGGAAAAGAAATTTAAACAATGCTAGTATAAAGACCTTAATAGCAAAGTTATAAATAAAAAGGTTGATATAGAAATAGTTATTACAGTACTCTGATGGTTTATTTTATGTTTTCCTCAATCAGCTAACAATATTATACCTTAATGTTATCTTATTAATTTATTTAAAAAATGCATTTTTTTGTAAGCATAAAATTTACTCAGAATTAATATCTGCTCACCTAGTGCCGTTACAGCTGCTTCAAATCCCAGTTTCTCATCAGCTGTGTATATTACATTGGCTGATAAGACAAAGTGTTAGTTATACATAACAAAGAACTACTTAAAATTAATAGTTTTAAAACAAGATACTTCTGTTAAAAAGTAATTAATACAACTTAATTTTTTATCAGAAAAACACACATTTGGGTATTAGCCATTAATGTAGCCGATTATTGAAATGAGAGCTTCTGGAAATTATATTGTTGCAAATGCTGGCTATAACTGCAAGTTACTTAAAAAAATATTTTCTGACCTCACTAACAAAGATTTATATATTTTTTTATATTTTATATTGTCTTTAATAGGAAGCCATGCTCTAATCCTGTTCCACAAGCAACCTAAAAGGAGTGGTAGAGAGCTTGAATGTTGAATTGAAGACTCCCTATACTACTCCTGGTTTAACACAAAATTGGTAGGATGCCCCATTATCTGCAAAGCTCAAAGAGTACCTGACAGAAAAGTTGGGGACAGTACAATAGGATTGTCCCTGTGATGTTAACTCACTAATGTGTATGACAAAGTTCTCATGGGCTGTTAAATAACACAAAACTATTTATTCTTACCTCTTGTTGTTGTTTTTTTGTGCTCTTTACTAAAAATTTGTGAGGCTAATAATACATTTTTTATTTTGTTGAAATTTCTGAGGTCGATACTTCATTTAGTATTTTACTGAAATTTACCATATTTTAAACTAGACAGTAAACATTTTTAAAATATATATAACAATTTGATTTACCAGGGATGCATAAGGTGTCAAATATAAATGTTGCTAAACTAAGAGGCAATAAAGCTTCTCCTCTGGACTTTAATGCTCCATCTCGAAGCTGTTCTGCTTTGTTTCTGATCTCTAACATTTCTTGTGGGCCTAAAGGAATCTTCTTTAACAACTGAAGCAGCTCAGATTCTTGGTGTGCCAACTTAACCTAAAATATAAATCAGCATCAAAAAGAAATAATTATTAATATTTTCATAAGTACTGATAAATAATAAGCCTACAAAATCAGTCTACACCAAGAAGTGGTTCTCTCAACCCTTTTATATGGATCTGAGAAATGGGTACTATACAGAAAGCAACTAAGACTTCTTGGACGCTTTCACCAAAGATGCCAGTGCTCCATCATGGACATACGATGACAAGACCACATTACAAATAGTGATGTTCTTGCGAATGCTGGTATGAACAGTACAGTCACTGCTTATAGTATATACCTCCAGCAGGATGGTGGTAGCAGCAGGCAGGTTATAAGCCCAGGACCATTGAGACCAGCGTGCATACTGCATGACCAGGCAACCATCCCAAAACCAAATATGTCAAATCCAACTTAAAAACAACATTGGTGTAACTTTCAACCATTTTAAAATCATAAACTAACAAATTTACAAACTTACCTCTATCGCTTTATTTGAAGCCGGAGGTCTTGCCAGCTCTAGACCAAACATGCCTATTTGAAAAGCCAAGTGATGACATTCCTCATCTTCACAAAGTACACTGCTCAGGAAAGAGGCCTTGGATAGAAGTGCACTAGCAAGCATGCTAATATTGGTTAAAGCTCTCTTTTTCTTAGCTGAAAACCAAATTTCAAGCATCATCAAGAAAAGAACAATTATTAACACCTTACTAATGTTGGAAATTTAACCAAAAAGAGTGGTAAAGTAGCCCCTGTAGTAAAAAAAAAAAAAAAAAAGTTAAACTTCATGCTGAAGCTAGTAGTACATATCAAATTTCATATTATGACCAAACAAGCTAAAGCACACCTTTTGGTGATGGAGCACTTGCTGACTCAGCAAGAAGGTCAGGGGGATTGTCCAGCATTTCCTCTGCAAGTCTCCTAGCCAGTCGACAAGCTTCTTTAGTGTGACCATGTGCATGTAATGCTTCAGCTCTAGCAAAAAGAATCTTTGGAGGAAAGAAAA
Organism: Biomphalaria pfeifferi; assembly: GCA_030265305.1. NCBI lineage: Eukaryota > Metazoa > Mollusca > Gastropoda > Planorbidae > Biomphalaria > Biomphalaria pfeifferi. The sequence goes on along the minus strand of JASAOG010000130.1, from coordinate 247,229 downwards.
CAAAAAAATAATGCAAATATGTCTGCAATAAACTAAACAAATTTAATAATATCAAGATATAATTAATCACTTAAACAATTATAATATTAGCTTAATTTAAAACTTCAGAAATATAAATGATCAACAAGTGTGAAAAATTAACACAATGAAAAGTCCTAGAACAATAAAAGTAAATAGTTAAAGTAACAAATAATTGTCACAAATCTGTGCAGTAGAACATGCTAGTTACACAATGACAAGAACAAAAACATATCAAATTAGTGAGCACAAAATTACTAGCTTTACTTTAGCCCTAATATATCTATAGATCTTATTTGCCATATATAATACAAAAACTGAAGAAAAATTATTTTTTTAAATTTTGTACTCTATTAGACTTTCATTAAAAGTAAAATTAGAAAAGGTAAAGCCAGTTTGTGGATTTCTTGGATATAGCTATATTTCTATCAACTCAATTACAGCTCATATGTAGCTATGTTGTAATTTTTTCCTTCCATTCCTAGCCTACATCTCAATTACAAAGTAATCCTAATGAGTCAGTTACATAAATATTTATACAGTTAGAATTTAATCATTAAAAAATAGATAATGAAAAAAAATGTTGAGAAATTAAACTTACATCTTGAGTGGTCTCAGCATTTTTTAAACCAGCAAACACATTGGCATCATCACCTTTGTCTTTCTTCTTTGAATCATTTGCTTTAAACTTAGTGTCATAAAAATACAACTGGTACTCATCTCCACCCTCAAATATTTCACCTTGACTTTGCTTTATAATAGATTCTCCAGCTTGCTCCACTGCAGTTATATGGGAGGGCAATGCTGAGGTCCCCTTAATACCATGGTGCACAGACGATAAAAGAATAGAGCTTGTGCTATCAGATACCTTGACAACTGTTGGAAAAGCACATGCTCCAAGTATAGAAGACATCCGAGAATTTTTTGGTGTCATGTCACCAACACCAGCATCTAGCTCAGCTAAAGTTTCATCAAATACATCAATTTCTAAAGAGGTCTGCTTACTGGCTAATGATACAGAGTTTTTTGCATTAAAATTATTTGATATAAGTGAAGCATTAGGAATGGACAATTTAGGAGTAAAACTATGAGGGGACTCAACATCTTCAAATGAATTACTACGAGAATGGTTGCCCTTGTAATCACCACTTGAGTCAGAATCTCTGAAGCCCCTTTCTGGCTCACAAAATCCTTCAGAACCTGAACTCAAGGCACCATCATGACCTGAGTCACGTCGTATGGTCCGCCCTGCAGCTAACTCATGAGATCTTTGGGAATGAGCAATGTTCCTATTAGGATTATCAGTACTTATAATGTCCTGTGAGCATATAGTGACAGGCTGTACCCGAGATGGCTTTTTGCCTTCATTGTCATGAGATTTGTTGGAACTAAAATGGTAAAAGAACCTAGAACCTTCTTTAGCAGAATAGGTTATACCAGGGATGGGATAATCATCCCAAGTTAGACCACAAGCCTCAATAGCAGGCTTGAATCCTGGAAATATTTCTATGTCCAATTTCTTTACACTAGTTACAGATGCAGATGAGTTATTATTTCGAGCCTTTTTGACTTTATCAACAGTACTTATATGCCAGTCTCTGAATTTCTCATGCATGTCTTGTCGTTGGTTGGGAGATAACTTAGGGTTCAGAGCAGCTAGTCTCCACAGTGTGACAATTTCATCACACAAACTTGAAGCAGCATTCTGAGTCCCATTAGCAGTGTTGCCACTCCTATTGCAGTGAACAACTGTGGCATTATTGGATGGGGAAACCTTTGTGGTGAACCACCATATCAAAATCTGAAAAGAAACAATAAACACAATGTTCTAAATGTATAGTTGTGAACTACACAAAAATCTAAAGTATTCATTTTAAACAAAAGCTTATGGTCAGTGGATTTATACCTGCTCACACTGTAGCACTTCATCAGTCAGAATTTCAAGCAACGGGACAGAATTACTGTCATGTCTGCGAAACATTTCTCTCACAATTGATAGCAAATTCCACAATCCTTCTGGCTCTCTCCCTCTTAAAGGACGCAATAAGCTTTGCCATTCTGTTGCTGCTGGGGGAGCACTGGCAGTTAGGTAGTTCACATCACTGTTGAATTTAATGAATCTATTATTCTACATGTTGTCATTTTCAGAACAAGCTACAGACATCAAGATTTGAATTAATAAATAAATGTTAATAAAGGAAATTATTTTAACAGTAACAATGTTTGAACTAAATAAATGACCTGAATACTGTTGGAGCAGGAATACAAAATTTCACAAGTGTTTTCTTGATGTTCGCATGCAGAGTTGATTCATCTAATGACCAAGATGTTTGTTCACTTGCTGATGGACCAGCAGTTGGATCTAAATGATATAAAGAAAAAAATGTTTATCTTGTATTAATTAAGATTTAAATCCTAAAAAAAATATTTTTTTAATATAAACTATTTACATTTATAACAAAAAACTAACCAGGTGCACCACAAACTGTGTTCATTGCAGTTTCTTGAGAAGACAGCAGTTCATCTAAAATCTGTTGTGCTGTAGGTAGAATCTGTTATACAAAATAAAATATTTTTAACCCTCATTCAGCACTATTTATTTTCTCTCCTAAGTCCCCACTTATCAGTGTTAGTTTTTAATCTTTGCTAAATCCAAGAATTTAAAAAGAAAATTAAATGATATAACCTGCTGAGGTAATTCACTTATAAGATATTGAGCAAATTTTTGAAGCTGATCTCTACGCAAACGTGACAAAGACTCAGACACAGGAGCTCTTAGACAAACTGAACTAGCCTGAAAATGTGAATATTTATAAAAAATTATAAGAAACATCATTTTACGAATTTCTTTCTAATACAACTACTGTCCATAATTGTTTTTTTTATATCTTTAGAACAAAACTATCAAATTTGTTGCACATTTTATAAGTACCTGGTGTATTCTGAACAAGCAAAGGGCCACGATATGAGCACACCATGATGCTGAACTGCCACAGGTGCATGTGCAGGATGATATTCTACGTCTATCAAATACAACGGCTACATTGAAGGATCCTTTACTCTGACCTTGAGCACTATTTTGAGTAACAACTGTACCACTTAAATGAAACCCTGGCATAATGAGAATAATTACAACTTAAGTAATATCTTCAAAACAAAAATGTATTGTACGAGCTACAAGTGTAACTTTTGAAGTTCAGTAATGAATAGTGGTAACAAAATGATATACCTATTTGCAAAGTGTCTTTTACACTTTTGTTTTTATACAGATGTTCACCTTTTGTGAATTCATCAGCACTTCCATTAGCCAAACAAGAATAGAGCCTTAAAAAGAAAATGAAATGCAACTGCTGCTTCAAAAATCTGTTTATTCAAAACTATACTAAATGTGATGTATTAAGATATATATTACCAAATATGACACATAAAGATGTTTTTCAATCTCATACCGAATATCTTCTTCACTCTCAGGGAAACTCCAAAAAGCTATACGCAGTTGAATAGGCTCTGGAATCGGCTCTGGGTAGTGTTCTACAACCTCAAAAGGTATATAACATGCTACAGCTTTGGCTGCTAATTCAGACAAAGGTGTCACCTGACGTTCTGAAAAATATATATAATAAATGTTTTATTATGTTTACATATGAAGGCAATAAATTATATTATTCACTATGCCAACTTTTAAAAAGGCCCTATGTTCACACAAAGGTTCTGCAAGGTTGTCATTGCAGGAAGGGGTAATGGATTTAAGCGCTCTACTACCTATAAAATGCTTCATAATGGCATCCCTCTCAAATAGCCTCTGACAACCAGTCCAACTCCTGGCCTTCACTTGTGGCTCCGATATTGATTTTGGTGGAACTGTTTTCACTAAAACCCACCTAGGAGAAGGAAAACTATGAATTCAAACCCATGCTGTCTTGCAGCTTTACCCAATCATGGGAAAGGCTTCAGGAGTTAACCATGAGGAAAAATTAGGAGCTGGCAACCCTTAGGCAATTTGCATCACTCAGTGCTACAAGCTGGCAGAACCTGTGATGCTGCTGATCCCAAACTGTATCAGCACTTGATGTTCCTTTGGATACTTCTGCTGCATGGGCAACATTGTTCCGACAGCTAATGCCCAGGCATTCATCTCATTTCCATTAGATGATCCATAGTTGCTTTCAAATGAAAAAAGCCATGGAATTTTTACAAAGGATCTTAAATAAAAATGATTAATGAAATCAGGAAGTTGCTCAGTGCTTTATTGACTAACTACAAGCTTATATTTCTATACATTTTTGAAACTCATGATTTTTTTAGCCAGTTTCTAAGCTCACCCACCTCTAATTGGTACAAAATGTTCTGGAAAATGTTATATATAATCAGATAGTAGTTTTTGAAGCAAGGTAAACTCTACTTCACCAGCCCAACAATCTTCTCTAATAATATACTTTTCAATAAGGCTTAAATTATTTGTTTTTTTTTATTTAAATGATGAAACCTAATTTTATTAGATTTGTCAAGCTTATTATATCAAGCAAGAAACTTAGACATTTTTTAAAAGTTAATGAATTGAACAATATATTTATTTATACTGAATTTTGATTACATGGAAGTAATAAAAGCAGAATCCTTATCTATATAATAGGCTTTCACTATGTTAAAGGTTAAAATAAACTGCTGCATGAGCAACATTGTTCCAACAACAGCTAATGCCCAGGCATTCATCTCATTTCCATGAGATGATCCATAGTTGCTTTCAAATTAAAAAGGCCATGGATTGTTCACAAAGGATCTTAAATAAAAATGATTAATGAAATAAGGAAGTTGCTGAGTGCTTTATTGACTAACTACGAGCTTATATTTCTATACATTTTTGAAACTCATGATTTTTTTAAGCCAGTTTCTAAGTTCACCCACTTCTAAATGGTACAAAATGTTCTGGAAAATGTTATATATAATCGGATAGTACCTTTTGAAGCAAGGTAAACTCTACTTCACCAACCCAACAATCTTCTTTAATAATATAAAAAAGGCTTAAATTTTTGTTGTTTTTTTTTAATTTAAATGATAAAACATAATTTTATTACATTTGTCAAGCTTATTATATCAAGCAAGAAACTTAGACATTTTTTAAAAGTTTATGAATTGAACAATATATTTAGTTATACTGAATTATCATTACATGGATGTAATAAATGCAGAATCCTTATTTATATAATAGGCTTTCACTATGTTAAAGGTTAAAATAAGCTTTTTAGACAATAAATAACATATTCATAAGTAATTACATCTAAATCTAGCAGAAATAAAATGGCTTATCACTATAACATAATGAATCAGAAAGTCAGTAAAAAGCAAATTTTTTTTAACCTTTTGCTGGTGAACTGGGCTAGCAAAGCCAATAAATTAAGAAATTTGGTTCAAATGACAAGGACCTACAACCTTGCTTAAACTATCTAATTATACACAGTAACAGATAAAAGAAAGTGAGGAAGACTAAAGAGAAGAAGGAGATTTGATATCAAAAGCTAAACTAAGCAGAGGATTTTCAAATTCTCCCCCCCCCCCCTTAGCTACGCAACTGCAATCATAAATTATTCAATTAAAGTTTGTTTTAAATATAAAAAGGAATGGTCCCAAAGTATAAGGATTGGTTAATTTATTGGAGGTTTAACAACAAGCCCTTTAGAAGAATTTAATTATTTAATTCTTCTTCTTCTTATCTCATAAATCATAGCTGTTCCTTTAAAAGAGATTATTGTGTCCGAGAAATATCCATGTGTTCAGTCAACATTGGTTTTCTTGGATAATTCAGGCAACATATTCCATACTCTTATAGCACTAGGAAAGGAAGAGCACTTTTATATGAATTTGTACTAAAATAAACTGAATAAGAGAAATGATGGGTCTTTATCTATTTGTCTTTCTGAACTTTTTCATTAGGATATATCTTTGTAAGTTATGGTTAAACAGTTCTTGATGGATTTGTAAATATTTCTTGCCATAAACACTAATGCTTTGTTGGATTTCTTAATTATTTTATCAATTTGAGGGACTCATTGATAACTTTTCATTTATTATAACACCTAAGTATTCTGAATTTTAGTTAGTAACATGTTATGTATTATTATTAATTTATTAATTATGTCACCCATGCTCTAAAGTTAAAGTACAATTTGGCATGAGGTCTGTTGATCTTATGAAAATCTGTGAATCTTAAAAATTAAATTAAACTGAAAGCTTACAGTTATAACAAAATTTCACTCTGATATCTATGATAATAATTATTCTGCATTTCATTTAGAATATATGGGTATAAATATCTGTAATAGTAATAAGTTAAGAGTCTGGACCTATATATATCTTTTTACCAATCATCGATTAGTTTTATAAAAATAATAGGAAGCCCAAAAAATGTCTGGTAATGAAAATGAATCTAGAGCCAGAGCTAGATCTTAATCTACATCAGTATACTAGATCTATCTAAAAATTGTACACTTAGACTTAGGTTGTTAAGTCTAAGTAATAAAATTGGTTTAAAATCATTGGCAGGTTTGATATCTAGAAATATCACATCTAGCCAGATCTAGATATATATATATATAATTCTAAATCAATTGTTGTAAATATATTAAGATTAATGAGACACAGGTTCAACATCACCTTTATGATATATTGTATTCTATATATGAACTTATTTTGCACCAAACAGCCTGCCAGGCTCTTTCTTTTGCAAAATCTATCTAGGCCACCCTCTTTTTTTTTTTTCATTGTTCGGCTGCTGAGGACTACATTGTGTGACCTAGTTTCGTTTGGAGCTTAGGTCAAGCATACCTAATATTGTGTTTTCATTGTCTAGGCTTCCCCCAGTAAAAGAAATAAAACTAATATGATTGAAATAAATTCATTTAGATATCCAAGAAGTCATGATCTAAATGAACTATAAATTAAGTTAGGTTGTATAACTAGACACAAGCATAAAGCTGATGGTGTTGTATTATTATCTAGGTTAAGTGGTAACCCGGTTTTGTCATAAAATCAATATTTACTTTACCTCTGGTTGAGGAAATGCCTTTCCTCATTTTTTTTTTATTGTTCTAAGCACAGATGTAGACTGATAGCTAAAACAACAATATTCTTAGGAAACTTGATTATGCTCAAACATTATAGGCTTACTGCTTAATTATGAAAAGGGGGGAGGGGTGAAGCAAGAAATTGGATTGTTGAGCAACTCGGTCACCAGTGGAGTTAAAACTAAAAGTGGTGATCGAAAATAAAAAATTATAATTACCAAAAGCCACTTTTAATTAACAATAAAAGGATTTCAGGCCCTTCTACATAACACATTCCAGGGGAAACTTGGTGAACAGGTCTATATTTCAACTTAGATATTGATTTAACAGTAGATCTAATATTAAATTAGTTTGCTAAATTTCTCAGCTGACTAGCTAGTCTATAGGTTACTCACCCCTGTTTATGCCTACGTTGGGTCCTCCATTTTGTCTTTTCCAACCTCTCCAATTATTACAGACACTTTCAGGTTCACTTCCCCAAGAACATAGAGAGTCTTCTTCGAATCTGTCACTATCCTCGAATGAAAACCTATCCCCTTCATATTCCCATTCAAACATCAAGTCCATGATCACTTAAAAATATTGAAAATTTGTCGAAATCACCGACTGGCCTTATCGACGAGTCCAAACCAAAACTGGGTTGGTCGCCGACTTAACCAAAAAGCAGACGACGTCTGGACAAGAACTAAAATGTTCCTACACTCTAACAAAACCACATTTTGAAATAAATAACCTGCGTAAATAATATCCCTTTGAGAACTTAAGTTACATAGCTATCCAGAAGATAGAAAACTGCCTTTAGTAAGTCCTTCCAAATAGGGCGATATATTTATGTCGATTCTCGCTCTCCCAGCATACAACAATAACAAAAGTTGTCCGGAAAAGATCGAGTGTTTCCGTCATTGTTCGGACCCGGTTCGGATGAATTAATTATCTTAAAAACATGTATCGTGACTGTTTATTACTGATCTTTTTCACGATCAATACTTTCAAGAAGTAGATCTAGATATCTATTATTCAAATAAATACTCTTTTTAAAATGATCTAGATAAGATATAAATATCAAATATTATGCAGATAGTATGTAGATATATAAATTATTCATTATGAATTATTTTTTAATGTAGAGTCATTGTCAGTTTAAAAAAAACATTATATAAAAAAAACATACTATAACCAGGTCTAGATCTAGATTAGATCCATTTAAATAATGTAACTTCAAGACAAGTAACCTACCTCCAGTAGGATCTACACGATCTTTAATTTCTCCACCCAGGCAATTTGACATAATCAAAAACTAACCATATTCGTCAAATGTTTATGTTTACATATTTTTATCAAATGCATTTCAGATGGAGAAGTGTTGCCATTAAATTGCTAAGACCTCCCCCCCCCCCCCCCCCCATATATTTTTTTAAACTACGGAACGGATAAGATGCTAAGATCTTATATTAACTAATAGAAAGCTTGATTTATTCCTTCTCCTGGTTTATAGCCACTTTTTTTTTTTTTAGATTTCTTTTGTCATTTAACTTCAGCCTGTTCAGCCTCTATTATATTGGAACCGAAACAATATGGCAAGTTGTGAAAAAAGCAACCTTTTTAAGTCCGAATGTTATTTTTTCTTTTGTTTTTATTTTTAAATCAGTGGTTTAAATTTAAAAAAAAAAAAAGAAACACGTTAACTATTGTAGCATATATATTATTTTCAAATATGCAGCCTCCTCCAACCTCTTTATAGAGAGAGAGAGAGAGAGATGTATATATATATATATATATATATATATATATATATATAGATAGATAGATAGATAGATAGATGTATATATATAGATAGATGTATATATATAGATAGATGTATATATATATATATATATATATATATATATATATAGATGTTATTGGTTAATATGCATGACTAAATGCATGACGCGTAGGACGTAATCATCTTCTTTTTTTGAAGTAACGTCTGTATTATATAAGTATATATATATATAGATAGATGTATATATATATATATATATATATATATATATATATAGATATAGATATAGATATATAGATATATAGATATATAGATATATATATAGATAGATATATATATATATATATATAAAGGTCCGCCACTCATTACTTCTATACATCATATATAGTTTCCTGCCGGAGAATCATGGACCCCTACCCTGGCCCTACGTGACGAAGAAACCTTTAAGAATTAATTCTAAGTTACCGAAATTGAATAAGGAGAATGTAACATCTAGACTAGTAAGTGTGAAAATTTGTCCTATTTACGCTACAAATTTTTTTTTTTTTTAAACTTTGTTTTACAAAAAAGTATTTTGCGCGTCTCGTCCGTCCACAACTAACTTACAGATCTAGCTCTACCTAACAGCTTGCCGCGACCCTAACTGACCCGCGCCTGCCAGTCCTCAAATAACCGATGGGCAACGCCCGCTACTGGATGTCGCAGATGATTGAAAATATTACGGGATCTCAGCGAAGGAAAAGGGGAGGGAAAGGCGTGTGGTGAGCTACTGAAAACAGCAGACCTGTGGGCCCACCGACCAACAGTGATTTTTTTTTTCTGTTTGGGGTCAATGACTCTGCTGTTACGGAAAAAAAAGTAGGTAAGCCTTTTGAGAACAAAGAATTAAGTTTATAGCCTTCCAGTGTAGGCCCTATTTAGTGTAAGTAGACCAATACCCGCGTAGTACGCCTATAGAGATGCAGTCATTGTTGAATCATCTCTTTTTATATATATATATACTTGTAAAGAAGCTCACACTTAATTGTATAAATAAGGCATTTTAATTGACACATTCCGTACGGGCCTACTAGTTTTTAGCCATCGGCAACGGCTAGTTTTTCTCTTTTAGTGCCATAGGTTCAACAAGCCGATTAAATCCCCCCTCCCCAACCTCTCGAAAACTTTTTTTTTAAGTGAAAAGAATGGACAAAGATTGGGTAATAGTTGGAAGCTATGGCGTCACTAAGGGGTGCTTCCGCACAGGGTGACACCCATATGGGGTGACACTCTAGTGGGAAATAATTATATCTTGGCAAAAAAAAAAATCTCTAGATATATACCCAAACATGCCTAGGTACATCTACTGGAGTAATCTAATTCTATATATTTTATTTTAAGCCTTGATATTTTTTTGTTGATACTAATGTATAAAACATTGCCGTACGTGCTTACCAGAGGGATTGCAAAGGGATGTTACTTTTAAATTTAAAAAAAAAATCGATTGTATTTGCATTGTAATTATTTTATATGTTAGAATTAATCAGATAAAAACGACTTAAGTACCATTGAAAAAAAAATTAAATGATTAATTTAAGGGATATTGCTTCTTCTTATAAGTAGAACTTTTCTACCATAGCAACACGATTCAAAAGGTTCTTTTAATGAAAACATTTTAATGCCTCTTCACCAAGGTAATGCTATAATTTACTTTCTTTTTACGGCATAATTTCTACCGGCTAACGTAGTCGTAGTATCGACGAACAGCACGAACAGTCTGGTAAAACACGAGGATAATCAGGTAAAAACGACATTATTGCCAAATTTTAGGAAATTAAATTATTCATCTAAGGGAAGTCGCTACACCTTCTACATAGAACCTTTCGACCTTAGCAGCACGATCGATTCAAAATGTTCTTTAAAAAAAATTAAATGCCTCATCACCAACGCTATTGTAATCTACCCATTGCAAAGGTGTATGACCTAATGCAACTTTTCACAAAGCTGTGGGGGACACCCCATGAGGGTGCGTGGTTTTATCATGGGGGTGGGGCGCGACGTCCTGACCGTTGGAGAGGGGTGCGAAGCCGCTCAAATTATTTTATAAGGGTAAAATTAAAAAGTTGTATTTCGTTGTAGTTATCAATCAAAGTTTGAATATTAAACTAGTTAAATGATAGTATCAATGTTTGAAAAAGTGAAAATATTGTAAATTAAAGACTTCGTATCATCGTCTAAAAAGAACCTTTTAAAAACTCTTCCGTTTTCGCGAGTGGTGTTAACAACATTATCGATTCAAAACTTTTTGAAGAAGACATTTCAAAACTTCTTCGCTTATGTTATTCTTCTCCAATGATCAGAATGGTTACAAATCTCAAAAGTGTTTAACTTCGTTAAGTTGACGACCTTTGTGTGATAAAAGCTAAAAAGTTAGCGGCAAGGCATCTTACTTTACTCGAAGATTATCTTGTCTTAAGACATACGTGCGCCATATCTAACTCGAACATCCCTCATATAATAGTATTGGCCAATGCTACCTCATTCTTTATCCTATACTCTTAAGCGAGCAATTCTTGTATATATTTATATATATAAATTTTATTTCGAAAACGGCTCTAACAATTTTCTTTAAAATTTCATGGTATGTGCATAATAGTGAGAAAAAAATTCTCAACTCATTGGCCACATCGGGAAAACTCGAAATCCACCGTTATATTGGTTTGAAAATGGCTCATTATCGAAAAATTAATTTTGGCTAGAATGTTTTATGAATGCAACTTTCTATATGACGTCAATGGGAAAAAAAACTTGACACCGCTTACGTCACTAGGCTCACAGCAGTACACTGAGACATTTCTTCGCAAACAAGAAAAAGTTTTAATGATTCAATTGGCGTAATTAAACATTTGCGCACCATCTTATTGTACATTGATCCATTATGAAACTATGGGAGAAAAATAATGAAATTAAATATCTTTATGTATGATTAGTTATTGTGTTTTAAAGGCTTTATAAATTGATTACAATTTAATTGAGTAGGTAGCTTTTACTTTGTTATTATTTTGCTGGTGAATTATTGCAATGTGTTAAAGCTTCGAAGTCTACTGTCCCATACCAAAACATAGGAAATGGTCACAACACAGCTTATCTATGCCTTATTTGCACAACCAGGGCCGGCCCTAACATTAGCGGGGCCCTATGTGAAATGGATTGCACGCGGACCAGTAAGGGTAGGGATAAGGATAATAAGTGAAAATAAAGATTTTGTATTAGAAAATAAATACGTATTTGCATTACATTTTTATTAAATGAAAGCTGACGATGATGTTCTTTTTATATCACGCTTAGGACTGGCGTTTACCATATTGATTGACACCCCGAAATGACAATTTTGTCTTTTTAAGGACATTTTTATGAGCTTCAGGAGATTTCCAGGAGCTCCTTGAAAACAAGGAGTTCACGGGAACCCTATTATAAATTATAATGGTTTAATTTCACAATTTACACCTAGAATTAGCGCGGGGCTTTTGAACCTTCGGGGTCCACTGCGGCAGCATAGGCATAAGGCTGACCCTGATGATATCCAGCTCGCGGTCAACGAATTTTCATCACGCTGCTGCTTTTTTTAGTTACCCTATAAACCTCGGTAAAACAGAAGTCATGTTCCATAAGTCACCCAATAAAACCTAATCAGCCCAAAGATCACCGCGAATAGACATCCCTTAAAGTGGTAGATAACTTCACATTATCTGGGAAGCATAGTATTAAATGACATTGCTTTAAAGGGAGGTTGATATTTGATCAGGGATAGTCGTGCTTTCGGACGCCTCCAAGCGAGAGTGTGGCGAAATAAATCTTGTCTACAAAAATCAGTGTCAACCAGTGATTCTCTCAACCCCTCTATGTGGATCTGAGACATGAGTACTTTACAGAAAGCAACTAAGACTTCTTGAACGACTTCACCAAAGACCGCAATACAAACAGCGATATTCTTGCAAAATGGAATGAACTTCTTATAATCCGACAGTCACGCTTTGCAGGGCACTTATTCCGTAATGGAGACGAACATATTTTTGACAATCTTTTTTTTTAGTAAGCTGAAAGGTTGTCGGAGTAACAGAGATGCCTCACAATAACGCTTCTTTAGAATACTAACGCGATGTTTTTCAGTCTCTTAGGAACAAATGCGCAATTTTACTTTGTTACTAGGTGCACGTTTTATACTATAACGTAGAGATTTCCATTCACTTGATGATTCTTACTAAAGCCATAATAATAAGGCTTGTCTTCGAGTCCGAAGATTAGTGAGGAATGCAGTATTCCCCGTGGCTGTGCAACCCCAGCTGTGACCTACATGTTTTGCCACATCCAGGGCAAGCATAACCATTGTCCGCAGGTGGTCGATTTAGATTTTCTTTTCGCCGTTTGCGTTTGTCCTCGACAGCAGATTTTCTTTTGGTCTCAAATGTGTATCCCTCGGCCTTCGTGAGTGACCTCCAGCTGTTTCGTCAGAGGCCGCATACAACCAGTTGCTCTCTTCTATGTCAGCCAAGGAAAGTTGACGCCTAAGCTGGTCTTTGAAGCGTTTCCGTGGGGCGCCTCTGTTACGTCGACCACCTTTTAGCTCACCAAAAAAAGACTGCCTTTGGCATACGTTCGTCTCCCATACGGGATACGTGCCCTATCCAGTGCAACTGTCGGACCATAAGAAATCCCTCTATACTGTCCATACCGGCGTTGGCAAGGACATTGTATGTCCATGATGGAGCGCAAGCATCTTTGGTGAAAGCACTCAAGAAGTCTTAGTTGTTTTCTGTAAAGTGCCCATGTCTCAGAGCCATAATGAATATATTAATTGCAATATTAAATGTCAGAAAGTAACCATTTTAGAAGTTACACTGCAAAGACTTTCTTCCAAGACTATAATAGCCCAATAGTTTCACACGAAAGAAGCTATGTAAAACGTTAAGACGTGAGCTGTGGTTTTCTATAGGCCTACTGTTGGGGGGACTTTCTAGTCTAATCGCCATGTACAATTACATTGAGAACTGACATAACGAAAAAGCAACTCTTGATAGTCTTTACCTAATTACAACAATATTCCCAAAATGACTTTGGGTATATATCCTTCCTTAACAAATTATTCATCCGAGCGAGGCTCGGTCACCTGATATTTAGAATTAATTTGGGCGACTTTTTTTTTTTTTTTTACTAGGACGAATAGTGCGCTCATATTCCAATAAAATACTTCATTATCGGAATGTCCCACTCCGTTATACTTTAACATTGACATTAGCTCTACTTACTACGGGAAGAAAAATGCTTTGTAGACGCCAGAGAAAGAATTGAGGAAGCTCAAAACAAAGGAAAACGCTTGGGGGAGTTAACTTCTCAGACTACCTTGCTGAATGAAGAGTGAACCTTATGCCTCTCTGATGCTATCTCCAGAAAAAATTGTTTTCGGTTATACAAACACTTTAAAATTATCTTCCAAACAGTATTTTTGAAAAGAAAAAGACAACGTTTAGCGCGGCGCCAATGGTGAAAGTTAGAGAAACACTATTCATCATTTGCCTCGGATAAAGTCGGATGTCTCTCAAATTTAAGATAAGGCTAGTCCCACCCTTTCTCAATTTAATTATATGTGATTTGCAATATTCTTACAAGGAGAAATATTACAAGCTAGATTTAAAGAGAATGAGTTTCTGAATCTCAGAAGTTATCAGTTCAGTTCACTTTATTGGTTCAACAAAAAAGTATGAACTAGCGATAGTGTTTATAGGGAATTGTTTGGAGAAAGCTGATGGGGGGGGGGGGGGGGGGGGGGCTGACACCCTGAGCTACCTCACCGGGTGACACCGACCCTAGTGACGTCACTGGTGGGAAGTCAACTTAGTCAAGGGAGCATCCGAGTATCGTACAACTTTGCATCTACACTAAGGCAGCTTGACAGGTAACGGAGGTTGCTACGTTAAACACTGCTGACTTGTTCAAACTTTGTGATTTTTTTCCAGCTGTTAAAGAATCAATTCTTATCTTATTAACTTTACCAGCCACTACATGTAGCATTGAGAGATCTTTTAGCACTCTACGAAGAATCAAAACATAGTTGCGGTCAACAATGAGTGGTGAAAGGCTATCAGCATTGTGCATGATAAGCGTTCATCGCAAGCTCGTCCATCGCGATGAAAAGCAATTTGTCAAGAATGTTATTGACAGTTTTGGCAGCCACAATCGACGGTTGCAGTTTGTTTGTTTTTTTGATTGACCGTAGGGAGGTACCAGCCTCACAGATAAACATAACTACGTTAAAAAGTTAATAGTTTGTTCATGTTCAGTAAATAGTGTGTTTATTTAGTCTTTTTTTTTCATGAACCAAGCATTTACAGGTACATTAGGGTACTCATTTGAAAGATTGTGTATTGCATGAGGTTACTCATATGAAAGATGGTGTATTACATACAATAATGATTGGAAGATGTAGCCATTTGTCTTCAAGATTATAGTTAAATTTTGTTTGTATATACATGTAAAGATGTACTCATAAAACATGTATAATGTATATATCAACGTAATACTGTAATAATGTAACATTATGTATACATTTGATAAAAGTTTTTACTTGCGATTTGTGAATGCCAACATTTGTGTGTGCGTAGTTCTTTAAGTGTATTGTGATACAAGTTATAATGCAGTGACTAATAGCCAATGATTTGGTGATTCCAAGTTGTTTTACTCCTTTGAAATGTTTATTTGCACATTTTCACTTGTAATCTCTTTGTCTTGTTCTTTCTATAAAGTTCTAGTCTTCTAACGAATTTCCTTGAACTTCTTGGCCAGTGTTAGAATAACTCCTTTTTTTGTTTTCAAAATGTCTATGTCGTTCCAGAATGTCGCAAGTAGTTCGAACATAGTATTTTTCCATCTACTCTTAAAAAATGTACGTAAGAGAGCGCCATTGCCTCATAATTTCCCTTGTATTTTATTGGTCATTGAGTTCCATTGAGGCAGTTGGTATAAACTAGTGTACAACTTTAGTGCTATTTCCTTTGGACTCGTTACTTTCTAAGATTTTAGAACCTATTAAAGGTGATTTAATTCATTGGTTATATCTGTTATATTTTCTATGTGGCTTCCATGACTATTTCTCGTCCTAGAGTAGACCTTGATTTATTTTTTTTGAAAGTATACCACGCGCCAGTGTTGGCGTTGTATTATTCAACTGACTAGCATTGCTAGAGTTGGTTTATCATTATCAGTACAGAAAGGTCTTTGTCAGTCTTTGGCTGTCCTTGTCAGTGTTGACGTTTCGTTGACAGTCTTGCATTTATAGAAAATTGATGGATGTTGTGAATCAGTTGATTTAGGTACTTAACTCGGTGTAGGTATTGTGTCCTTATTATAATCTCATATTTTCAGCATAGAATCAATTATAAAATTAAGTTGACAAGTTCTAACATTTAAAGACGTGCTTATGTTATTGTTTAAATAATATTATTGCTTATTATATGATGATAAATAGTATTGCTTTGTTTGAAAAGGATTTTTGAATACTTGATATAATCTTCTACTCACCCTTTCTGTCGTTATCATTGTTTAAATGCCGTATTAAATTTACTTTAAATCATCATCTAGATTAGATAGTTTATGTAACACTGTGTATGTGTGGTGTGTGTTTGTCAGGCTGAACATAGGGACCACAATTTCAATATACTTTTGATCAACGCGTAAGAAGATAAAATTAAACATTTATAGTGGAATATTTAATTGGAAGATAAATTTACTATCGCAATGACAATCTTATAACATTGCAATTGTATTTTTCTTTAGTAAACAGGTCACTGATGTCAGGTACAGAGGTAACTCTAGATTGTTTGTTTTTTTTATAGAGGGATTTTTATTTGGCTGGGGGGGGGGACAAGTTCACCAGTCCTTTTCTTTAATATTCTTCGTAACAAAGTTAGAAGTTTCGCCTAGGAGCCATAGGTAATAACTTGCACACACACACACCCCCCTGCAAAAAAAAACCTGCGGGCGCCCATGGCCAAGTTATGGAAAATCTGGAAGAGTAACATCAGCTTCCAAGTAAAATTAAAACTGTATTCTTCGCTAGTGGTCTCCACTCTTCTATATGGTTGTGAAAGTTGGACACTGAACGCTGAGGGTGAAAGAAGAATCCAAGCTTCTGAGAGTAAATGCAACAGAAAATGCTGTCTAGGCTATCAGATAGCAGGAAAAGAAGACAAATGAGAGTGTACTTTTATAAGTCAACACTCTGGCTGGCAAAAAAAAAAAAAGGAAGAAATCCTCAATACTTTGAAGAGACGAAAGCTGAGTTGGTTTTGTCATATTGTAAGACATGACTCACTATCAAAATCATTCTTCAAGGTACAGTGGAGGTAGATTTATACATGCGCTATCAGTGTCTACCAAGCAGAGATTCTCTCGCCCTTCTATATGAATCTGAGACATGAGTACTACGCAGAAAGCAACTATAACACCCTGAACGCTTTCACCAAAGGTTCCCGTGGGCCCGGGTTCAAGAACAAGACAAATTTAGAGTGTGACAAAAAAAAAAGTAATCTAAATGTAAAGACATTCCAATGTAAAGATCGTACCTTTAAAAAAAAAAAAAAAATTCGAATGGATGGTTTTAAGGTCATACGATATGAATGTGTGGGCATTGCATCGTATTGGTTTCAAAATCAACCACCGCTAGAAAAGAAAACAAACAATAAAACAATCATGGACATCACTACAAACAGCGATGTTCTTGCGAACGCCGGTATGGACAGTATAGAGGCAGTGGCGTAGTATTCGGGCCCACAAGCAATAAGGGCTCACAGCTGTGGCGTAGCAACCATGGCGCGAAGGAGTTCATTACGCTTTGGTCCATGACTCAAGGCCAGTTGGGGCCCACTTTAGAACTTAGGAAGAACATTTGTTTGTTCATTTGAAACACTTTTAAGTTGTTTAACTCTGTTAAGAAGTTGTAAAAACATTGACTTTTAAGACACTATTATTTATATGCAGTCCTAACTGGATCAAACGTTATTATATAATTACTTATTTAAAAAAAGGTACGATTTTTTACATTGGAACGTCTTTACATTTAGATTACTCATTTTTTGTCACACACTAAATTTGTCTTATTGGCTGGAGAGGAGCCCATCAAGATTTTCTTAAACCCGGAGTACTAGTGTGATATTTATTTGTGTAGCAGGCAGTGGTTACGCCCTATAGTCCTCGCAGTACTGGTGTGATATTTACTTGTGTATCAGGCAGTGGTTACGTCCTATAGTCCTCGCAGTACTGATGTGATATTTACTTGTGTAGCAGGCAGTGGTTACGTCCTATAGATCTACCGACTCTGGCCATCACCTAAATTAAAATTTAACCTAACACTAATAGTCCAATATTTAAACTACATGCTTACATATTACTTCCTAATGTGTCTTAAAACGAATAGATGTTAATTAATAATATCGTTTTATCCCGTGCTTTTAAGAATGTGCGCTTATAATACTGTCTATAATTCAGTCACAAAAAGCACTGGCACTTGATTTCCAACCTTAATTCGGTCCAACACCAAGCCGTGTTTATGCCATTTCCCATTTAGCTCGAGCCTGTCTTTATAGTTCCTTAAGCTATGTCTAATTGAGTATCTAGTGTTCGTGCTTTCACCCAGACTGCTATCACATTGGATAAATTGTTATGCTCCAATCAAGAGTTATAACACACATGCGAGTCCGCACAGCTTTTCAGACGCTCTTGAAAGAACTGGATATCGCTTTAGTAAACCGTTATAACGTTTATTAACACGGAAAATGGTCGTCAAGTCTTCTAATCAAAGTGTCTCTATTCTGCCCTCCCTTAAAGCACTAACTCAGATTTAACAATATCTGTTTCAGAACAGAAAAGAAATAAAATAGATTCAACCAACATGTTAGACACATGCAAATCTAGGTATTGTAAAAGACTGAATCAATTATTTCAAAAACAAAATGCTGCACATATTAGAATGACTGGTTGTTGACACGCAAGTCCTGGGTTCGATCCCCATACTAAACAATTTTTGTCAAGGACAAATATAAATGTTAAATGTTTTCTTGGATGTTCAGCGAGTGCCGATTTAAATTATTCTGACAGCGGATTCACACGGTGGTTGATTTTGAAACCAATACGATGCAATAGCTACGCATTCACATCGTATGACCTCAAAACCATCCATTCGAAGTTTGTTTGTTTGTTTTTTCTTTTCTAGCGGTGGTTGATTTTGAAACCAATATGGTGCAATGCCCACACATTCACATCGTAAAACCTCAAAACCATCCTTTCGAAGTTTGTTTTATTGTTTGTTTTCTTTTCTAGCGGTGGTTGATTTTGAAACCAATACGATGCAATGCCCACACATTCATATCGTATGACCTTAAAACCATCCATTCGAATTTTTTTTTTAAAGGTACGATCTTTACATTGGAATGTCTTTACATTTAGATTACTTTTTTTTTTGTCACACTCTAAATTTGTCTTGTTCTTGAACCCGGGCCCACGGGAACCTTGCTACGCCACTGTTTTGAGGGACTTCTTATGGTCCGATAGCTACTCTGGGCAGGGCACATCCCGTATGGGAGGCTAACGTATGACACAAGCAGTCCTTTTTGGTGAGCTGGAAGGTGATCGACGTAACCGTGGGTGCCTGGTCGTGCGGTTTGCTCGCTGTACTGTCGTTAGGATTTATCGATGGTCCCGGGTTCAAACCCTGTCCGCTCCCATCCCCCGTCGTCCTGCGGGAGGTTTGGACTAGGAAGTAAACTATCTTCAACTCTGAAGGAACACCCGAAACCTGTAAAACAAACAAACAGAGATGCCCCATAGAAACACTTTAAAGACCAGCTTAGGCTCCAACTTGCTTTAACTGGCATAGAAAAGAGTACCTGGTTGCAGGCAGATGGAGATCACTTACAAAGACCATAGGATACACATTTGAGGCCAAAAAGATCTAAATCGACCACCGGCGGAAAATGGTAATGCTTGCGCTGGATGTGTCAAAGTATGCCTATGTATGTCGCAGCTGCATTCCTCGAAGACAAGCTTTATTTGTATTATTATCAGTAGTAGAAGTAATAGCTTTTACAAAAGTCATTAGCTTCATAAAGGAGGAATTTTTTTTTTTTTTTTTTTTTTTAAAAAGGTATTTAAAAAAATGTAATTTGATAAGTATTTACTTGTTTACAACAAAAAACTTTCCAAAATTCTAAATATTATTTCACTATTTTACTCCCACTTTTGACTTAGCATTACCGGAAATAAGCTCGTACTTCCTTTTTCATGTTTTCCTCATAATGTAAGGATATGTTTTGACACAATTGAATTCTATCAATCCAATATAATCTTATTTTTATCTTTTTAATCATCTCGAATTAAATTAATCATTATACTCTTTGGTCATTGTTTTTTAATAATCGATTATACAGTTAAGGTAAACGTATATAACTCAGAAATGGTATCCTATATTTATATGTCAAATCGTTGATGCTTTTATTAGTATTTTAGATCATTGATCCAGATCTAGTCTATGTATCTGTAACAAAAGTAATGCTGTAAATTGTATGAATCAATATCTGTATTAAAAAAAGAAACATGAATATGTTTATTTTTTTTAGCATTTTTTCAATGTCTTGACATTTTTTCAGAAAATGGCCCCAAGAAGAGGAAAGCCTCAAGCACAAGAGCAAGTTGTTCTCGGACCTCAAGCCAAAGAAGGCGAAAATGTGTTTGGTGTAGCACACATTTATGCTAGTTTTAATGATACTTTCGTCCATGTTACTGATTTATCCGGAAAGTAAGAACATTTTCTGTGTATTGTTATTGTGGCTTATAGATCTATTTTAATCTATTAAGTTTTAACTTTTTATCTATAATAGGTACTTCGTCGCTATTTTAGTGCGCCGGAAGTCTGCTTAAAAACTGGTCCTCATGGTTTTGGTAGCGTCCACGGTTACCGTCGGAAAAGTGCGTAAAACGTCATTATTTTTTAACCGATCTTCTAGATTAGAGTATCATTTTGTCGGGGAGAAAATGGCGATTCTTTTGATACCAAATTTGACGGGATTGGCTTACTAGATCGTTTTTTTTTTAGTTTCCAAAATTAGGGTGTGTTCCAGATAGGATTACTTTTTTATTTGTGTTTTGTAATTATTTATATTGGTTAGTAATTTGTAGTATCCATATCTACATAAGAATCACATGTGATTATTAAGCTATTTTGGATGGCGCTCTTGGTATATGAATGCCAAAAATGACCACCAAATCGAAAGTAGCCATTTTGCTATCAATTCTACCGGATGTAGTAATAAAATACTTATAAAAGATTATTAAAACGAAGTTTTCTTGTTTATTAATATAGATAATGAAGCAAAAAAACTCGTATTAATGTAGATCTAGATTTATTTACTAATAGATCTAGAGAAGCAACAGATAATGTAGAAAAATTAAATTATTGTTTTAATCATACACTAGAGTGTAGATCTAGGTCTAATACTTAGATTTAGGCTTAGATTAGTTAGATCTATTTTCTAGAATAGGAACAGAGATGCATAGATTGATAGAATGAAATCTAGAATTAGATGAAGATTTGATATATAATATACTAGTCTAGTCTATACTTAATTGTCTTAATAAACTAATACTAGTTTCTAGATCTAGAATGTTGAGGACTAAATTTTTTTTTAATGTGAAATTTAATGGGAGAAAATCTGAGAAATAGCCTAAAAACTAAAACAGCTTTTCAATATATATAAATTAGATCTAGTATTCTAGATGTTATAAGTTGGTTTAGATTATGTCTGTATATATAATATATGTATTAACTTTATAAAAGAGACATTCTGATATCTAATCTTGGCAATTTGACTAATAGTATTGATTTCTATTGCCTCTTGCCTTGCTCCCCCCCCCCCCCATATCAAATATTTTGTAATTTTACATCTGCGTTTTTTGTTTTGTTTGGTAAAAAAAAAGGTCAATATTTTAAAAATGTTTTTTAAAGATTAATTTTTCATACTCCAGCTGTTTAAAGTCTCCTTTTAATTTTGTGATTAAATATTAAGAAATAAATTGAAAAAAATCTAGCTGTTCCCTTTGTACAATTTTTGAAAAATAAATGTCACAATTTTGAATTGCTATTTTTCTTTAAAATTAATATTTATTTTGGTAGCAAATAACATGTTTAAAGTTTCTTGAAAATTTGAAATGGTAATATTAATAAATAAAAAAGTTGTGCCATGAATAAGTCAAATTCCGACCAAATTTTTTTTTTCTTTTTTTTAGCTGCGTCTGGCTGTAAAAGTATAAAAAATAGATTTAGATGAAATATTTGGGGGTTATAAAATGATATAAAGAACATGTAAAGTCTCCTGAAAATTTAAAATGGAAATATTGAGAAATAAAAAAGTTGTGCATGAATTAAGTCAAATTTTGACCAAATTTGTCGTGTCTATTTTCAGCTTTGCCCGGCTGTAAAAGTATAAAAAATAGATTTAGATGAAAGATTTGGGGGTTATAAAATGATATAAAGAACATGTAAAGTCTCCTGAAAATATGAAATGGAAATATTGACAAATAAAAAAGTTGTGCATTAATTAAGTCAAATTTCAACCAAATTTGTCGTCTCTATTTTCAGCTTCGCCCGGCTGTAAAAGTATAAAAAATAGATTTAGATGAAAGATTTGGGGGTTATAAAATGATATAAAGAACATGTAAAGTCTCCTGAAAATATGAAATGGAAATATTGACAAATAAAAAAGTTGTGCATTAATTAAGTCAAATTTCAACCAAATTTGTCGTCTCTATTTTCAGCTTCGCCCGGCTGTAAAAGTATGAAAAATCGGCTTAGATGAAAGATTGGGGTCATATCACACTTTAAACAACATGCATAAAGTCTTCTGAAAATTTGAACCAAAAATATTGAATAATAAGAAAGATATGCATGCTTTAATAACAAAAAGTCAAAATTCGGGTACCAAAATTTTTTATTGAATACAAAGCCAAAGAAGGAAAAAAAAATAAATACAAAAAAAATCATAACTTTGCTTCTACTTATCATAGAAACATAAATTTGATATTTTTGTAAATGGGACACCAAGCTCTATTTAATGATATCAATTACAAAACATGATAAAAAAATATTTTTTTGTTGAAGTGCCTATCTATAAAAGTAATAATTTATATACATAATAAATAATATAATAATGTATTAATTAGATTCTAGACCTAAAATATTTGGAGTGGTTTCCTTCGCTCATTTAATCCCAATTAGATCTAGATTAGAGCCATTCATTAGATGGTTTGTTTTCTGTATTTTATATCTTAAACTTAAATATCATGTCATAGTTGGAGTCATAGATTTAAAAAAAAAGGGGCACCACAAAAATGAAAACATCATTGTAAAGAATGCAGTTGTAAACAATTTTATTGTGTAGTGTATTGTTGTTTTGAAATTTTTGCTGAAATATGGATATAATTATCACAAAATCAAAGACATTGACAATCGAGTTTGTATTTGTATTATTAAAACAAAAAGAGCATATTGAACTTATTCAGTAATATAATGTGAAATGTCTCTAACTGCAACTTTTTAGCTATGTCCTCAGCTTGTTACCTTTACATTTATTTTGAATTTTAGTTGCATGTTTACATTACTTAGGCTTTTTTTTTTTTAAGAGGTCCCTGAAAGGGGAATAACTGCTATTAGTTTTTGTATGGTCTGTCTGTCCGTCCTGTTTATATCTTGTAAACTAGAAAAGATATTAAAAGTCATTGTGATATTTTAGACCATTCAAAGTTCTGATGCTACTTTTTCTTTTCTGGAAGTAAAGAATCAAATAAATTTTTAAAAATCAGCTATGCAAATAGTTTTTTCATCAAAACACCATTTTTATAACTATTCACTATTAATAGTAAAAAACATGGGAGACTTTAGTAAGGGAGATGACCACCATATTTTTAGCACATTTATCATTTTATGCTAAGAGATTTATATAATTTATATATTGTAAAGCTAAATTAAATTAAATAATTTGTCATACTAACTACCGTTTACTTATATTTACAAAAAAAAGTTTTTTTCTTTTTTAAAGAGAAATAAATTTATTTAGTATGCATATAAGTGGAAATATAATTTAAAGCAAAAATTAATCATTAGTTTTTCATACTATTTATGTGAACTGCAATGTCTCACATAGTTATATCGAATACCTAAAGAAAGGGAACATTTTTTTTTTTTAAGAGATCGATATGTCAGATCTTTTGGAAACATTATCTGTGTTGTATGGGCGACATAAGAGTCTTATTTGTTGAGGTTTTGAATGACAGGGTTAGGGTTACAAAACAATTAGATAATCATTCAATGACATCAGTTAGGTCAGGTTCACATTTAACTTCACCTATCCCTTGGTCTGATAGACTGTTGGGCACCACACAAGATCTACCGTCTTTCTCCATTAACTCCTGTCCTTTGCCTTTGATAGTATTTCATTCAATGACAGTTCTTTCCATTTTTTTTATGTTGTCTTACCATCGCTTTTTCTCTTCATCTTCTTCCTCGTACTGTCCCTAAAGGGAGGTCTTTGTGAGTCTTTCTTTGTTCTCAATTAATATGTTGGACTGTTCAGACAAGTAGTCTTATATCATGTCAGACAGTGGTTACTAGATAGTCAACTCTCCATATAGTTTTTGTTCTATAGGAGGGGTTTGGGGCCAGCTTCTTTTTCAGGCATAGAGTATGCTGCTTTGAAAGACAAGGTCTGCAATCTCTGGTGATGGTCCACGAGAGCAGATCTCACTAGTCCATACTTTTAGCTTCCGGAACATGTCTCATTCTTTTGTCAGGTCTTGAAGCCTCTTTCTCCCATCTTAAACTAATATGTCCTCTTTTTCATTGCCTTCTATTTCAATATAGCCTGGGATCCATTGGAGGACAGGTTTCCTTGTTGTTAGGGTTTAGAGGAGCTGTCCTAAGTTGTTTTATATATGAAGTGAAGCATTATATTTTTTCAAGTCATGCAGGACTTTCTTGGCGTCCGTTTGGCATGCTTGGGTGGTATATTAGTGTGGTAGCTGCTAGCTCTAGTGCTCCTTTTTCTTCTCTGTGGCTATCTGAAAGATCACCAGTTGCAAAAGATTTTTCTAGTCTCTTCTCTTTTGGGCCATTCAATTAGTATGCTAGCTCCTCTGAACCATTGGTGGTTGTTGGGGCAATGGGTATTTACAGACATGCCTACAGTCCCGCATTATGCGGAACCATCCCGCAAAATCGTCAAAAAAGCTCACATGTTCCGCATTCATGATTTTTTGTTCCGCCAAGTCTGAATTCTGACACACAAAAAAATCGCAGTTTTTTCATTATTTATTAATAGTGCGAAATGAAAATACTGAATGCAAAATAAAGTATATATATATATATAGGTCTGTGTTTATTGTTTACATTTCATCTCCCGGACCCGGCGTATCCTAAATTTACGAGGATATGGTTGAGTTAGATCTAGTCTACATCTAGATACTAGACTCTAAAACTAATGATCTAGTAGTCTAGGTCTAGATACTAGATCTAATCTTAGAATCTAGTAAGTGCTAATAAGCCAAATGTTCCATTTAAATCCCTTTCTTTTCCAGACAATGGCTCTACTCTACTAAATCTATTTTTAGTCTATTCTGAGTAACTCAACTGAACTGGTTTCTAAGTAAAATCTAAGAAAAGGATTTTTAACAAAAATACGTTATTAAAGATCTAGAGCTAAACCTAAATGTAATTAATTAACTTAGACACAGTAAGACTAAGGCCTAAATAAGGCTATAGATCTACTAATTAAAATAATTACATTTTTAATTTATTTACATAGTGACAGTTTCTAGAAGTAGGACTAGACTTGACTAGCACTACCAGGTGACTACCACTAAACTAGATTCTAGATAACTAGTTTTTACTAGTTGTCAATACTAAATCTAGATCTATCTAGACTAGACATAGGGGATAGATCTCTAGATTCTAGATCATTTATATGTATCATTATGTAATAAATTTAGTTCTCAATAAGTCTATAGATCTAGACATAAATATTTAGATCTATAACTATAATATAATTATTATAATCTGTGTTCTTAGACTTAGAGGACTTATTAGATGTAGATCTAGACTAGTACTAGTAGGCTCTTAAATTACATATATTTTAGATCTAGAACTAGAGACAACATCTAGAGTGACTAGAGTAGAGCCCTAGAAAAGGATAGATAATCAAGTAGATTTATTAGATCTAGTAGTAGCAAATAAAAATAGAAAGTAACATTTGAGTCTAGGTCATTAGAATACATTTTGGTTAGAATTCATCATATAGAAATTAGAATTATTAATTTCAAACAAAGGACATAATTATGAATGAAAGGTTTTTTTACTATTTACATCTAATTTATAAAATAAGAAGCAAACTAGTATTGTTATTAAAGTAATATAATTGAGTTTTATTTATTGCGTACAGTATGGCTGACAAACGTAAATGCGCATATGTTCCACATTTTCAACCTGAGTGTTCCACATTCTGGATCTTGGGGGTAGGCATGTCTGGTATTTAGAAGAAAATTCACTATTTCCCTGAGCTGCTTGATTGTGGGCATTTGTAATGCTGATGAGTAATTTCTTTTTGTTCAGAGAAACCATTGCGCGTGTAACTGGTGGAATGAAAGTCAAAGCAGATCGTGATGAAGCTTCACCTTATGCTGCTATGTTGGCCGCTCAGGATGTTGCAGAAAGATGCAAAGGACTGGGTATTACAGCACTGCATATTAAACTTAGAGCTACTGGTGGAAACAGGTAAAAAAAATCCATCATATTTTAGGCTTGTATTTTACGTCTTTCTTTATTTCTTGTATGTTGTTTGGATTTTTTTTTTTTTATCACTTATACTCATAGTCAATGACAACACATCAAGTAATTAAAAAGTCAGCCAATTAGTAAGTTAGTCGTAATTATTTAATTTTGTGTTTATATAGAAAATGTAAGCTAAGGGGTCATATGTCTTTTGTTGAGAATTGGGCGATAAGAATTGAAAGATAGCTAGAGAAAAATAAAATTAGATTATCAAAGATTGTATCTTAATATTGAGATAATATCAATTCTTGTGTATATTGATCAATTATTTAGACAACTTTGTAATGGATTAGTAAACATTGTCTTAATCACCATTTTTATAGTGACTTTTCATCAGTGCTTGAGAATGGTTGTAAAAGTTCTAAGACATAAAAGAAAAAAAACAAAGCTAATAATTAAAACATACTAAATAGTAGAAAATTTAAAAAAGGCGTTGGATGTGAATATCATATAAACTCGTACTAAATGCACCCAGTGCTTTTTTTGTGTGCGACTTTTTAGAGTATTTTACTGTCCAGCCTAATTCTGAAGTCTAGAATTTTTATAATACAAATTGTTGTTTTGAAAAAATAAAGGCTATTGAAATAATATGGCAAATCCTAAAATGGTAATTTACAGTTTGATTACAGTTTTAGACGTGTGTGTAGGATTAGATTAGGGCCATTTCAAATTATTTATATAATAAAAAAAAACATCCAAGCATCTAGATTGTATTATGTATATTAATTTTGATCTTTGATAAAACTTTCATTTATAACTGAAAGAAAGAAACATCCTTAAAAGCTTAGCAATCCTAATTAGTAAAGATTGTTCAAGGCAGTACATATTTCATGAATACAAAGTTATTATTATTTTTTTAAATAAATTTTTTAGAAATGCCTTATTGTGTTTCTTGTGAGTCATAAAATAATCTTTACAATAAACAGTTTTTATATCACCAAAAATATATTGTTGCATGTTTATCAAAACCACCAAGTATCTTAGGAATGTAAATTATTTTTATAACTAATAAATTTTCTATTGTAATTTTTTTCAATACCATGTATTGGTTGTAAGAAATTTTTCAATTTGTACATTTGAGAACATACTCTAAACACAATACTAAATATTTAAAGTTAGGTGTTCTAAATTCTCCCATCGACAAGTTTTACCTGTCACTGGCTTTCTGTGTAAATACAATACTTAAAGGCATAACATTAAGTATAAAAAAGAACATGTATAGTTAAAAAATTATATAAACATACACACACACGAACATATATATTATTCTGTGGTCTTAGATTGTTTTAGTACAATTTTTTTTTTCAAAGAACTAAGACACCAGGACCTGGAGCACAGTCAGCACTTAGAGCTCTGGCACGTTCTGGCATGAAAATTGGCCGCATTGGTAAGTAATTTCATTATACATTGAAACACCACCAGTGGTTTCATTCTCCATTTTAATTGGTGAAACAAAAAGTAGATGGGGGGGGGGGGCAGTGTGTCCTGAAAACTATGAAAGTACATATGTAGATAGAATGCAGAAGAAAACCCAAGAGAAAAGTGACAGTTATATAATGGCTTTTAACCCAATAGGTACCAATGCGCCCAACCCCCCACTTGCAAATAATGCACCCGCCACATTATGACTTTCGTAGCTGTTTTCCTGCGCGACACATGGTATTTTAAGATGGCTTTTTTTTTTTGTTAAGTAGAAATATAGAGTATTTCATTTTTTAAAAAAAGTTTTTTTTTTACTTCAGCTTCAGTTTCTATGGGCTTTAAAATTTCAGGGATTTTTTTTTTTTTTAGCTGCACTAGGCATTTTTCTCAATAGCCTTTTAAATGTTTTGACCCTTATAAAAAATAATACATTTAATACAGCTGATAATGAAGATGAAATTAATAAAGACACTGATCAGAGAATTTAGTGTTAGATCTAGACTTACATCTGGTGTGATGCTGCGAAAGAGAGTGAAGTAAACATTGGATCTAGATCTTGACTTCTGAACATAGTGTCAATGAATGTTCAACTTCTTGGACTGATATTTTGACCAATTTTTTTTTTTCACAAGGAAACATTTGAAGAAATAGTTCTAATTTTAAGCAGTTAAATTCTTTTTAGTTTATCATGCTAGAAGTAAAATAACTGACATGCAGAATTGCATCAGCATGATCAGGCAACAAGGGCCTCAAGGACACCCAGTGGAAGTCAGTAAATACTTTAGGCATCTACAGATTTTGTGTATAAACCTAATGTTTATTGTATAGGACTACTAAATTCGTACTTATAAACATTACTTGTCTTTTGGGTAATTGTTGGAGGGTACCAGAAATAACTGCTCTGATTTGGGGGGGGGGGGGGGTCACTGGTCTTCAAAATATCATGCACTCAACTTTTTGTCTTTACCTGTTATTTTGTTTTATTAATCTTGTAAAACCTATTGAAATTGTATATCATTTTAAAGGCCATCCATTTTTTTTTATTTTTTTTTTTTTATAAGTACTTTTTTGTTATTAGATATTGTTTAATGTTTTAAAAAAATATATTTTGTAAAATCACTTTGTGATTTGTATTTATCGCCCTTTGGCTTAGTATTTTGAGATGTTGCTTTGGTAAGGGCCTGGTAGCTATTGAGTTTTTTTAAGAAACTAGAGAAAGTGAATGGTATCAAGTTTTTACAGATAGAGCCACATAAATATGATATATAGATATTGACTTTTTTTTTATGTTGTGCCATTAATATTTAAACAATTCTGATTAAAATATATTTAAAAAAACAGCAACAGATGTATGTGCAAATATATGGTTTTTTAAAATTTATTTACAGAGGATGTAACCCCTATTCCATCAGATTGTACTCGCAGGAAGGGTGGTCGCCGTGGTAGACGTTTGTAAATCCTTGGACTATGTTCTAAGAAATAAAATATTACATACTTTATTGTTCTGTTGACTTTTCATTTTTTTCTTTAATGCTTGAAAAAAATATTTCTTAAGTAATTTCAATAATTTTAAAATTTTGGATCTTTTATTTAATATAATACATTTTCATAATAGATTTAAGAGTCAATTCTATTGGTATTTTTTTTTCTTTAATTTTTGGTTGTACTATCAGTATGGCTACTGTTAAAATAGCTACATTGTAAAAGTAAAGTTGTAATAATGTTTAAAGTAAATATGGTATACATGTACAAATTTATCCACACATTAGCACAGCTGCATCAGGGAGGGAGGTTTTGATATAAAGTTGCAACCTTAATGTACCCATATTTCAATCTATTAATCTAAATGGTGGTGGTTTTTTAAGGTAAGATGATAAATGTTTACATGCTTGGGCACGCACAAAATAAAAGCAGTCTTATCGCTACCAAAATTCTTATTTTGTGAATACATTTTTGCTCCATTCAAAATGTTTCCATGCTATTACTACCAACTAACTTTGCTACATTCAAATATTGATTATAAAAAAAAAAGTCTAAAGAAACAAAGAATTGGTATTATTACAAAAAGGCTAGTTTATTATTGAAAAATTCAATAAATATACCATAATATATATTATTAGATATATCTAATAACAAGACTACTAGCCAATTGGTCTATAACAAAGCCTTTTAGTACCATTACTTAAGAAAAAGTTATTGAGCTCCCCTTATTTTAAAGGCTACTAAATTTCTATAGGTACTGACAAAATCAATATTTTGTCACATCTGATTTTAATCTCGAAAAGTACACCATAATACATTTAATTTACATACTGTGAATAATGCTTTAATTGCATTAGATGTGACAAAATATTTTTGCTCACACATATCCCGAGTCTTCATAATTATTTTTTTTTAGGATAGAAGCAGATACTAGCCAAGCTATATTATGATTAATATAAACAAAGTAGTGAAAATCAAATTGAGGCTCCTGATTAAGAAATGTTAACTGTGTCACGGCCATTAATAGATCTATATATGGTATAAATTTAAAAGGCTTGAAGCTGGGATAATATATATCGTGATATAACAAACATTTATTTATGCAAGTACAAGAAATAACAATGACTACCTAAAAATAACTTAACATCTATTGTAATACCGTGAGTAACAATTTTAAATGAAATTAATGTAATCAAATCTCTCATAAGGGATTTATTGATACCGCAAAATATATCCAGATAACAAAATGTAAAGCTGAGAACATTATAAAAATCAACCCAATAGGCAACAATTCTTACTAGTCAATAGTATCAGTAAACGAGCTATACAGTAGTTTATATACCAGAACATTTTTCTCATAACAAAGTATTATAGTGGTTACAGACCTTCAAGTACCATATTTGTAACTTTACTACATTATTTACATACAATAAAATATTACATATATTAATATCAGTAGTAATGCATAAAATATAGTCTCAAAAAATATAAACTCTTATAATTAAACATATTTAATGAAAACAGCAAAACTTTAAGAACCATTGCTAGGAAATTAGAGAAGTGCACCATGACGACTGGTCTGAGACAGGGATGAGGAGTTGGGTGGGTTGGTTCATATTATGGAATCATTGTAATTTCTATTTACATTGGCATAGGATGCAGCTATATGAGCTGTAACCAGCATCTCAAACAAAAGCAGAATTGTTGGTTAATTTATTATATTCTCCATGTCTGATTACCTGGAATAGCTGAAAACCACAAGCTGATACATTTATTTGAACAAGTGGAAGTTGTACTATTCTCTGCCATTCAGATTTTTAAAGCTTGGCTCAGAATTGAGAAAACTTCCTAAATTACCTAAACAAATGCATGCTTCATAAATAATGATTGTTTATATGCAAACTAAAATTATGATTGTCGATCAATGTTGATTCATGTGAAAAATAACTATGGTACTAAAAAATCTTAAGTCATTTTGTGGAAGAAGCAAATTAGCCAATGTAAAATTACTAAGCTATAAGAATTCAGCAAAGTCTTTAAAAAGAGCTGTTTTGTAACC
The DNA here is from genome assembly GCA_030265305.1 of Biomphalaria pfeifferi. NCBI lineage: Eukaryota > Metazoa > Mollusca > Gastropoda > Planorbidae > Biomphalaria > Biomphalaria pfeifferi. Next base: position 215,520 of record JASAOG010000130.1, on the reverse strand, counting down.
GGTAGCTGTTGCTCTTATCAAATACCTTTTTTCTTTAATGTTTGCTTTAGTCAAGGCTTATTGCCAATACCGGGAAGTTATAAAATTAATCATTAAGTGAATGAAATATTAAAATAGAACTGCGTTCTTCAACACAGTATATTATGATACCCGATAGTGCTGAATTATTTGTAGAGGTGAACTGCTTTGGTACTTGCTATATCTGATATCAATTGAATCTGTCCTGCTACTTCAATATCTGCATGATGGAACATCCTTGCATCCCCAATAAAAACTCAATTCTCCACTACACTTGAAGTTAATAATTTAGCATGAAACTACATAATATTGCAACAATACACTAACTAGGAACCCAGAACTGTTGTAGGCCTATATTCATTTCTTCTCCATTATATGTTCAATACAAATTTTAGTTTTTTTAAATAACTTTGATATAGTTAAAGCATACTGGTACTAAAATTTTATTTGAAACAAAAACACTAATTTTAAGAAAAAGAAACAGAAATCGTTTTTAATATACCAGTAAATAAAACTATTGTGAAAAATAAATTATATATTTTGGTTAATTTAAAACCAGTAATTTTACAAATACAATTTTTTTTTTTTTCAAAAGTGAAAGAAAAAAAAAGTTTTATATTACACATTATTTGACCTCCTAATACTGGTATTTGATGTAAAAAAAAATGACAAAGAATTATCCCTACAAACCCTTTTTATTATAGAAGTGCATGAACCCATATAAACAAGAACATTTTTACCAATTATATCTCCCACCTTATGCAAAGGAACACTTGCATAAATGTACAATTTTTTTTTTTTCTAACAACAGAAAACAATAAAGATCAATGAACAACAAATATGTATTTATAAATGTCTACATTTTGTGGTTGCCAAGAAATTTAAAAAAAAAAAAAAAGATCACTACTCTTCTTATATTAACAAAACATTTTTCTTATTGCCAAAGTTTTGATGTTTTTATGATAGGAAATAGGATACAGATTTAAAAAAAAATAAAGTACACAGTACTGAAAAATACTTTTTCCCCCTTAAATTAAAAAAGAATAACATACACATTTGTTTAAATTTTTTTAAAGCACCATTTTGTTAGTATCTCAAAATTTTGTAATTACTTTCCAAAAATTTTAAGAAAATTTCTTAAGGTATCAAAGTGATTGCATTATTACAAAATGGAGTGTTGATATTATTACTTTTTTTTTTTGAAGAATGCCAAAACATATTTTAAATTAAGAAAGGTTTACCAGTTTCCCATACTTAACCAGCACAAATATTTTTAAAAGAAATAACCTTTATTTTAAGAAAACCCAAAGACTGTTTTTTTTTACTTTTGAATCACATCCCTGCTTTAAAACTATGGGATAGAAGGTAGAATAAGAGTAGTATTGCATTAAACTGGTACCGGTAATAAATAAAAACATAAAAAGATATCTGTTCAGTTTTTAAAAAGATTTGATCACAATATTTTAAAGCATGAAATATTTCCTCTTCACATTCTTGTGCATTCTGTTAGAGTGTTGATGACTGGGGCTCGTCGTAAAGTTGGTGTGCCCTCTAAATCTGTAGGGAAACTGAGAATAAAAAAAAATTATTTAGAATATTCTTTAAAACATAGTTGAATTGCAATTAATGTAAAATAATTTAGCCAGTTAAATTGGTTATAACTTACATAATATCAAATGAATTTTTAAAATAATTTTTTTTGAAGTCACTAATGATGAATGAGCTTTTATTGATGAAAAAGTATGGTATGTAATGTCATTAATCCAGTTTTAGTGAGTTGATTCTGATGCAGCCAGATTAATCTAAAAGGCTACAGACTTCCTCTATATAATACCTTTATTTTCATTTCTATTCTCAACAGCTATTGCAATAATTCACATGCATTATAAATAAGACAAAAATAAATTAAACCTATGTAAAAATTATATACAAACTATTTATTTTTGCCATTGTATGTAATGAAAGGAATTTAGAAACACTTTTACAATTTTTAAAAGATTTGACACTTTTGTAAAGTTCTTTTGTCATATTCTAGCATCAATGTGACCAATGTTTTAGATCATTTGTAGAAACAATCAGCACTCACCTTGTCCAAATGATGAAGCAGTAAATCAATTAATATAATTTATTTTTATTATAAAAGTAATAATACTTTTTAAAAAAATGTGTATGTAGACTTCTAGGCTAATTATATTCAGATAAAATGTGAGTTTCGTTTTCATTTAGTTCACTTTGATGAATTCAATTTATACAAAAAATTAAACAGAATAACACTTAAACAAAAGGCAATGAACTTGAATTTTTTTTTAGTTTAAGAAAAATACAACAAAACAAAATAATATTGAACAAGCAAATAACAACAAAGCTAGCTAAATTTCATTTTTATTTTTGTTTATTCCACACTATTTGTTATAATGTAGATATATACACACAAAACCAAGAGAAGGAACTACCATACAGTACACAACAGCACAGCTATTATGCTAATTACCCTATGTCATAATCCTTCATCAGATCTTTATTTTTCAATAATCACATTTAAAAAAAATCAATAGTTGCTTTTATAAACTTATAAATCATGATAAGTAAAAAATAGGAATTATGAAAACATAACTATTGCTTTAAAATTTGTGGACAGTTTTAAAAAAAATCTTTGGAGTGTTTCAAAGACTTTAGTCCAAATAAAATAACAAAAAAAACAACGAATTTTAAAACATCAAAAATGTCTGTGCCCAAAGAGCCTACAAGACAGGTGGTTAGACCACTACACTTGAAACATTCATATCAATGTGTCAATGTAGTAAAAAAAATAAGGGGACATTAAATAGTCTCACAACAGAAGAGAACAAATGAAGTCAAGCAGTGTATCTCTTATTGGCAAATTGGAACACATCAAAATAAAGAAGTTAAAGCAAAAAAAAATAAAAATAGTTCAAGTTGATGCCATAATAATTAAAATGGATACTCAACTGGCATTAAATGCTTAGAAAACATTCTAAGCTGTTACATCTAAGCATTAGAGAAAAATAACAGGAATTTCATGTGCAGATCTGATCCAATTGAAGTAGTTTTATTCAACACAGCTTGAAATAGGCTTTGTGAACAAACACATTTCTCAAAGAAAATGGTACCATATTAGTCACAGCCTGGTTTAAGTCATTCCCATTAAAGATTTATCAATTGGTTTTGTTTTAAGGAAATAAAATACATTTCAACCAAAGGAATAACTACTGTATGCATAAAATTATTTATTTTTTTTGTTATTCCAATTGATGACTATTAACATCTTTGTACTACTAGGAATGTTATACATTATTTTCATATGATGCTTAAGCTAGCAGAAATATTAAAGAGCTTGTAAACAAAATAGAAATTAAATAAAAACAAAAGATGTAAAAAAAAAAATAATAGAAGTAAGCAGTGTCCTCTACTCCTAGCTAAAAGCACTAAACTAAGTCAGTTATGTACTCCTGTTTGGAACAGATTAGGCTTTATTATTGTCAAAATTAACACAAGATTGTCCTAGCAATGAAAACTGAAGGTATCAAGCTGATTATCGAAAACGATAATTCAAACAAATAAGCTTGTGTACAAAAAATTTTGTTTTTTAAAGTCCATTTGATGCAACCACCAATTTCGTGAATAATGGATTTATCTTACATTAACATGGGGAAAGCTCTAATCAGGCTTGAGTGATCTTTCATCGACTGTATAATAAGCAAAACAGGAAAATAGAAGTGTAGGCTGTAGCTTGATAGAAATGCTGTTTGAAAGTTTGCACCATCTATAATATTTGATTTGTTTGATCATACATTGAACACAACCAATATGCAATTAAATAGGATTATAATTTAATTCCATCTTACACTTATTTCTTTGTATTTTTAAAAAGTAATATAAATGTACCAAAGAACGATAATTTGTTAGCGCCGGTCTGATCATATTTATATTTTAAGAATACTGGTATAAATGTATTTTTAAAAGTATAAATATGTAATGCTGTACATGCAACAAATTTTTAAAAAATCAGTCGTAGGTACTGAATTATTAGGTTAGAATTTGAAATGAATTATGAATTTAGAATACACAAATTTACTTGTCTTAGTTTGAGATTTTGTTAACATTGTGTTAACTGCCATTTAAAAAAATGATTAAGTGTTTGATAATGTCATTTTCTTTTCTTCACTGTTCATATTTAAGAACTATAATTTGAACTTCAAGGAGGTTACTTTTGGTAAAACTGACAGCACAATGTAGAATACAATTAATTCATTCGACTAGAATTCAAGTGTAGCAATCACAACATGAACAAATCTTTGTAAAGCATTCATTCAAAGTAAAATAAATAATGCAGATATCATGAATGAAAAGAGATAAAAAGTTTAGTATAAAAATATTTTTTTTCTTATTAATTACAAATTCATGAAATTAACTTTCAAAACACATTTTAAAAAAAACAACTTCTTAACAATGGGATTTGATTTTAGAAAACTTCTTTTAAGCTTAATTAGTGTTTTGAGTACAAATAATATATTGAAAAAAAAAAGCTAGGAATGTCTTTTGGAGTAATCAAATATATCAATTTTGTTAAAATGACATTAAAAATTATGTCATTTTGAGTTGTAAATACTAATACTTCTAAGTCAAGTGTGCTATAACTTTTTTTTTTAAACTGGAACAATGATTTTTGAACAACATAGTTCCAAAATGACTTTGTAATGATTCTTTAGGCCAGTATGCCCTGACTGTGCAGAAACAATAACAGCTTCCAAGAAGCGAATATAGTGAGACAACAAAAGTATTGGGGAAACTTGTGAGTGCAATGTACCCAGAGTATAAAATTCCTCTGCATAATCTCCATTTAACTCTTTAATATTTCTTGACTATGTTTGTCACTGTGCTACTGAATTCATAATATTACCTGTGGTAATAAATTTTATATAACAAATAAAAAAAAAATAAAGGACAAATTAAAACCAACTTTCACACAAATATAAAATACTTTACCATGGTCTGTTACAAATGTTTATTTGATGCAAGTTTAAATTTGATGTGAATTTATAAAGTAACAAAGTTGGAAAATGTTATAGTGTAATTTAATACCGGTACCATTTGACATGCATTTATTACTTATTTACACTACCACCCTTGGTTTTATCTACGAAGTCCAGATTAGCAATCAAACTTGTTGCAGGTTGTAGATGAGACATTGCAATTGTGAGAAAATGAAATGTGTGATGATCTATAACTTTTTAAAAATTAAGATGTTATACATAGCCCATGAAAAATTGAAGCTGAAATTCATTGCAAAGATGATTGCTGGCTACAAACAAATAAGTGATCAAAAATGGCTAAGGCCCTAAATTGATTAAAATAGTATTTATAAGCTGAAATTTCAAAAAGAACCTGAAAGGGTACTTTTCATGAAACATGAGAATTACCATGGTCCAAAACTAATGTTAAGTTGTATAACTTTTGGCATCACTTGATTTTGAATGTAGTTTCTATTCTATTTATTTCTGAACATAACGTATCTCAATAAGCACACAATTTCAGACTGTTCAGAGGACCTTCATCATATTTTTTTAAATTTCACAATTTAAAAACAAGATTGTACCTGTCTTATAGAATACAGATGTTACTTCAAAAAAGAAGAGGTGATTACTTCCTATGTGTCATGCATGTTGGTTTTTCTTGATTGCTATTTAAAATAAAGATTCCTTTAAAAATAATATATTATCTAGTTTAATTAATGAAGAGATGCATTTTGTCTAGCTGTATATATATATATATATCTAATTCGAGCTCACAGCCAGGACATAGGAGGCAACAGAACTAGGTTAGGCTATATTTAATCAAATTATTGATTGAAATTAGTTCTTGATATGTATCAAATGTTTGACTTTTTTTCATATTCTCTTATTTTTGGTTGATTTAAAATACATAGATTAAAAAAAAAAAGTTCAGAAACTACATTCTCTCCTTTTTTTTTTTTTTATAGAAATAACAATACCTAGCCTAATTAGACATGTACCATTGATTGATTGAGTAAATCTAATTAATGTGTCTGTTTCTTCAAGAATATTTTTTTTTAAAAAAGGGGATGAACAAAAAAATGAACACAACAAAACATAATGTAAAATGTTCACAAATGAAGTCACTTTCAAACGTATCTACACTAAGTATATGTGAAACTTTAATGGTTCCTGAACAGTATGAAAAAGTTTGATAGTAGTAACATTAACATGAACAGTACATGAAGGTATCAAATAGTTCAATGTGTTAACAAAAAGGTCATGACCATGGGTTATGTACACAGTATATAAACTGTACATTAGTCAATCAAGTGGATGTGGAGAAGGAACGCATAGAGTAATATATTTCAAAACTTTACAGTACATTGGTAAAACATAGGATACACTTTCATTTTTTAGAGGGACTTTCAATTGTGTTGAGATTTCTCAAGTAAGTCTACATGAAACACTTGTACTTGTTGAATAATTATAAATACCAGCAATGTAAGTTTATATTTTAAATGAATAATTAAATAAAAGAAAAAAGTATTTACATGTTATTGCTTTTAAAAAAAAAAAGGGTCGATTGTAATTTAGCAGATTTTGTTATAGCTGCTTTACACTGAAAATTTTGTATTTCAATTATGAATTTAAATTTATGAGAGTATTTGTAATTCATCATAAAAGAAAAGAACTTTGAAATCATGTTCAAATCAGTTATCAAGTCAAAAATGTTGGGTTTTTAAATGCTTTTTTTTAGACGGCCAAAATATATTGTAAAAGGTATATATTTTATTATTTAAGATATTATTTATAGTGATTAATTGTCTATAAAAGTGAAAAAACAGCAACTGAAAAAAATCATGAATTGTAAATTTTAATTGGCAGAAATAAAAGTAATAACTGATGGGTCAAAGAAAAATGTTATTGATATGGACTTGAAACTAAGATAAATGATCCTATGATATGGTTGGTGAGATGAATAAATAGGGTTATTAGATAAAGATAACAAGTTCTTAACTAAAAAGGTTTAAACCAATATCAATAATACCGGTACAGCTTTAAGTGACTAAACCTAGAAGTAAGTGTTTGTAAAAACTGATACAATCAATCTTCAAGTTCTGTTTGCAAAGAGCCAAGAGATACATGTGAAATAAAATATTCCTCTGAGCACCATTGTTTCAATTGAAGCTGTGCAAGTTCATAACGATTTTCAATTGAACCTGTGCAAGTTCATAACGTGTGAAAAGCTAGCTGTTAATACAGGGAAGCAAAAATGTGAGCAGTTAGATGAGCATGGTTATTTCAAGCTGTACGCACATTTGAAGAGTGCATGCGAATAAGACCTAATGGGAAGTGAGATTTACATAAGGTTGAATAGGCATAATGAGCCACCTCCCTACCTACACAATAAATAATAATGAAAAAAAAATAAGCCTTGAAATATGAAATACCTTTTAAAAAGTTTTACATTGATTGCAGTAAGAGAATATTTACTTCAAAAGAATGTATGCAAAAAACCAATGTTGTCAGATTATCTAATTAAATACTGGTAGACAATCTATAACTTATGGATAAAAAAACATTTCAAGGTGATAACAATAGCAGTCCGCATTAGTAGTTTGGTAAGAAATGTTGGAGATATTTTGAGAAAGTATCAAAGCACTTAGTAGTAGCTAACACATATTTTTTTTAAAGACAAAAACCTTAAAGACCATATAAACTACTTAAGGAAACAACTATACCATCTTGTACTTCTTTTTTTAAAAATAAAACAAAGAGAAAAAGAATTGGCAAAATATTTCAAAATTGTTCGAATGATTGATTAAAAAGCTTATTATAAATTTTCTTATAATAAAATAAAACTGCTAATAAAACAAATGAAAATCATTTGTATAAGTTAAAATATGCAAGAGTCAATGAAATCTATCTAAACTTAGAGATGTAATTAGATTGAGCGGAAAACAACCTACATACATACAAATTAAATCAAAGAAAAAATACATGCCTCCTGTAATCTGTGACAAAGACCCAAAGCAAATATAGGTACTGTCAACTAATTAATGCATCAGAAAATGCACATAGGTTCCACTATGTATCAAACTATCCAATCGCATATGACATGGTCATGGAAGCAATATATAATGAAACAAGTATCAGCCAATTCTTGAGCCATACACAAAAATTAAAACCTTTTTCAACTATGTTAGTCCAGAAGCATCACTTAACAATATAAAAAAAAAAACCACCATTAATAAAATAGCAGATTAGTTGGAATGAATTTTTTTTCGGTCACAAAAAATATTTTTAAAAAAGTATTGAAAATAAATTTAGTAAAAAAATCCTCAAGAAAATTATAAAATAATTTAAGGTATTTACAATAAAACCATTTTATAACTAACCCACATAGTTTTCTAAAACAGCTTACAGTCTTCTAAGCATTAATATAAAAATATACATTCTGAGGTGATTATAATTTACAACAAAATTTCACCAATTACTTCAACCTCATGTTCAAGCGAGGCAGCATGAAAATCATTTAGTGAGTCATTAAACAAAGCAATAGACACTTTACATGCAAATGCTTCTAAAACCGTTTCAACCGATGGCAGCACATAACTTATCTTTTTTTTGTTAAATAAAGTTATGGAGAATTTTGAGTTTAACAGTCATTTTTATACAAAAATATTTTTCTTGTTTAATTTTTTTTCTTCAATTTTAAAAGTATTCCCAGTGTTAAAAAAAAAGGACTTCAAGCAGTCTATATTGTTCATTTTGTCAGACCATGTCATGCTCAATGCGGTCAGTTTGATATATAGCAGCCCGATAACTGTACCTATCAGAGAGGCTCCGTTGGACAGGCTTGGTTACACCTCCCTGATGTTTTGCAATAGCTGTTTGCATTGGCATGGCTCTGGATGGCCCTGCCCCCATCTCTTCATACTCCCCAATAGTTGTTTCCACTAAGGAAGGTTCCAGCTCAGGAAATGCTGACAGTTTACCTAACAACAGGTAACTATATGTTTTGAACCTTTTTAACTGAAAAATAAAAAAGATACTAAATTTAACGTTAAGTCATAATAAAAATTATACTATTAAAAAAAAGCATTCAAAATTTAATAAGAAGCAAATGCACAATAATAATTCTAGATTTGAAATTCTATTTTTTACTACTGTTAAACATTACTTTTTTGTATTGTGAGGCTTATAACTATGTCAGGGCTTAAATGTAGAATAAAAAAGAAGAAACATTGGTGATATTTGTTGAAGTATGCTCAATATATTCACTTACCTCATATTCTAAATATATCTCTTTATCTAAATAATCTTGAATGACAGAAGATTTAGCCCCTTTCTCTGGAGCTGCTGCTCTGTGGAAATGCAGCTCTTGTTCAAGTTCTTGGACTTTTGTATCATGGCTGTGTAATTGTTCTCTCTAGATAAACAATCAAATATTTGATTTTTGAAAATAACTTGAAGATAAAAATAAATGAAAAAAAAGTCTGAAATAAACTTTTTTTTTTTTCTATTCTGTATTAACTGTCAAATGCACTGATTGCTCATCCTCTTCTGTACTCAACAATTTAGATGAGTCAGCACAAATATTAACCACTTTTACTTTCCCCATCTCAAGATAGGTACCAGTTTAATTAAAAAAATCAGATCATGCCAGTGTAGAACAAAAATAAAAGAAAGACTATTACCAAGACTTGAATAATAAGCCTTCAGGTTGGGTGAACCCCCACCCTTAGCCTCTATATAGTAGAGAACAAATCACAACAGTTTGAAGCTCTAAAAAGTAAAGTAAGGATGATTTCTGTACTTGTAATTACCAAATTTAACCGAGTATAAGTGGATGGTAAAAGTTGACGCTGAAATTTGCCCTTTGATCCAACAGCACCAGGAAGTGGCGGAGCAGATAATGAAGCTGCCACCAGATTAATAGTATCCAACCATTCTTGTAACTCCTTGCTGTCTCTGACAAAAATAAAAGAATTTTTTTTTAAGTAAAATTTACAGTATGAATAATGGCTACTAAGGTCTTAAAAAAGGGATAATTATAATTCTATTAATTAATTTAAAAAAAAAAAAAAAATAGCTAAAAAATCTGAAAGGAAGTTTTCAATGGAAAATATGTAAATTTCAAAAAGAGATCACTTAAAAGTCAATACTTGATAAGCTATTAAATGAGACCTGCATAACCAACTCACATACCATTGCCAATCAATCAAAAGTTTAATCTTTGTATATCAATTCTTTTGTAATTAAGTGATGAGAAAAAATATTGTAATTTAACATCCAAACTAATGGCGCAGTATGGCTTTGATCCAGACCTATTTCTTAGTGTATTTGTTCTAGATTATCACTACTTATTTTTTTTAAAATCCTAATTAGCCTTTTAATTTTTAACCCTTAATTATTTCAACTCATATTTAACCAGATCTAGCTGTATTACACAATGTAAATGTTAATTTTTAACTACTAATTTCTACTTTATAAATAAACAATATCTTGATATATAAACAGTTTAGCAATTAGCAAAACTGAGCAGGTTAAGTTTTTAATTTCTTGTTGAAGCAGCAAAAAAAAGAGATCTTTAAAACAATAAAAAAAATACAAATTAAAATTTAAAAAAAAAACCAGCATTTTATTATTTACTTTCAATGTAAAGTCAAAAGCATTTAGCTTCACAAGTGTAGCTATGTTTACAGCTTTATTCCGTTTAATATGAAAAGCTTTGTGCATGAATAGTTTACTTAGAGTCAGAAAAAAGGTTACATTTCTAACAAAAATTTACTATTTTGCTCACCCTGTTTGAAATAAATATTCTGCACCATCAGCTGTTTGTAATCGAAAGACATGTTGCTTTTTTGTATAATCTGTGGCTTTTATAGCTAGTGCATGATGAATTCGAATTGCGTTATGTGAGCTTTCTACAAAATGACCTTTTTTTATCTGATGCTCATCTTTGTATTGATAAAGAATCATATCTCTTAGGACAGCGTAAAGCATTTTCCATCCTCTTTTCCCAAAAGGTGCTAAACAAAAAGATGATTAAAAAAATGATAAATAAAACTAGAATCTTCATAACTAATTTTTTTTTTTAACTTTAAAAAAAAATAATTTTAAAATTAGTTCAAAACTTTATATTATATTATAATATATTATAAAGTCACACAACTAAAAAAAACAAAAAAACTACTTCTTCTTCTATCTGGTTCCACACAGCATTTCCGCATAACATAACCTTTTTTGTACTCTGTTGTTTTATTAGGATCTGGAACCTGTAAGATATACAAATAATTAAATTAATCTGTGTATCCAAATCATTTAGAAAGTTAAGATACCAAGGAGAAAACAAATCTTTTCTCTTGATCCAAAGACAATAATAATAATACTTTCTCAAAACAATGATGCAATGCAGTAGGAGTTTATCATGCTTTCAATTTCATAGTAGCTTCCAAGTTAATGAGACCATTATTATGATTAAAATAGAAAAATGATTTTTGTAATCTTGTTGAAGTTGCAGAATATCTATACAGCTTTTGTCTGACATAAATGCTTGCTTGAAAACAAAATGGGAAATATTAGGAAGAATCTATTAACATGTATTAAACACCTTGAAGATTTAAGTTGTTTTTTTGCATGCATATACTTTTTTATTTAGTAATATTGAGTACATTAAAATGTACATAACGCAAAGAACAAGTTGAAGTCTTCCAGTCATAATGGTGACTAATGTTGTTATGATATCTACTTCAACAAAAATAAAAGTTTTTTGCATCACAATTGTTGAGATTTTTCATTATTCATCATAGAAAGAGAGTTATGATGTCCAGCTCAGTTTTTTAAGAAAAATCTTCACAAGCATCACCCTGTCATCGTGAAACCACAGGTGAGACCTGTGATCTGCACCATTAGAGATATCCAGTGCTGAAGTTTGTCTTCTGCAGTGGATGGTTAACATGATAACATAACAATCAATCATGGAACTGTGCAGCACCATACACCCATACAAGATTGTTTAGCCTCAGATTACCAATAAAATGTCTCCACCCTTCATTGTAAAACTGAACAATCATGTTCAAATCATCCATGGACCAATGTAGCATTATCATTGAATCCATATGTGGTTATCAGTGGCAACATAAATCCACTATGTTTTTATTCTTTGTACTAACCACAACGTTAATCATGGTCAACACTTGCTCACTTGAATGTTTTACAATTTCTTCTTCACTGGATACAAATGTTTTTAAACTTTAAAAAAACACAATAGGACAGTACATAATATGGACTGTATTTCTTTTCACCTTGTAAATTCATGGGTGGAACCTGATCCTTGAAAATGGCTAAGATTTTTCTATTAATTTTATAGTCAATCTTTGGGAATAGAATTACTAGCTAATGGGCTACACACAAGAAAACTCCAGTTTGATCATTATAATTTTTCAAAGTATAATCAAAAATTAATTTAAATTTTGCTTGAGGTCTAGACAATCTTTATCTTGAAGACATTAGCATGTCGCATGCACCCTTTTCATTAAAGAGTCAGTATTCAGTATCAGGCAGCAAAAGCTATTTAATCTATTCTCTTGACACATGTACACTTTATGAAAACATGTAGTAGCTGTTGTCCGTAATCTGAGACAAAAAACAGTTGAAGTAAAAATTTTTTTCACATTTCTGAAATAAGTCTTACCTCAAGAAATGGATTACTACCCAGAGACTGTGGTGAGGGAGTTGGAACAGACTGCATTGAATCTTGCAGCTGTACTCCTTCTAATTCTGGAGGAAGCTCATCTCTAGGTAAATAAGAATACTTGTTATAAATACAAAATAATGGAGTACAGATGTATATTCATCACATAACATGACAAGTCAACATTTTATAAATAGTTGTCTATGTCAGAGAACATAATAATGCGCAGGATGAAAAAACAAAACAAAACAAAGGAAAAAAAAAAAGAAGAGATTGCAGGAGAGAGAAAAATAGAGAGAGAAGAGGAAAGAGAGCAGGCCGTTCCAATTCAGTGAAACAGATACTAGAAATCAAGGCTGGTAAATAAAGATAGATCACTGAAATAATAAAAAAAGAAAGAGGGTGTTCCAACCTAAATAAACAATATACAGCTTGGGAACAAATCAACAGGCATAGTCGGAGTGTAATGGGGGCTAAGTGGTAAAGTGCTTGGCTTCTGATCCAAGGGGTCTCGGGTTCTAATCTCAGTGAATGCTGGGATTTTAAATTTCTGGATTTTTTTAGAATGTCCCAGATTCCAACAAATCTAAGGGTACCTGACATTAGTTAAGGAAAGTAAAGGTTGTTGGTCCTTGTGCTGGCCACATGACAATCTCACCAACCATCAGCCCTAGAAACAGATTACCTTTACATTATCTATAGATCGCAAGGTCTGAAAGGGGTTACTAAAGGCATGCGTATATTGGGTCTGTGTCAGATTTGCCCGCTTTTTTAAAATAATAATTTTTTTCTTTGCTGAAGGCATTCCTCTTTGCTTCATAGCTAGAACGTCGAGTGTTAGTATTTCCCAGTTATAAATGTTGGTTTCACATTTTCTGAAGGAATTCTTTATATTTAAAACATACAGCAGTGTACAAATATCTTAAAATGAAACAAATATGAATACATACACAGCCCATTCAATGGGTTCATTCTTGATGGCCTGATATATTGCTTTAAGAACTTCCTTGGAAAAATTCTCCCCATCATTCAATTCTGCTAAATTTTCAATAAATTCTTGACATGTCATTCTTCTCCCCACATTCTGGCAGTCAAAAAATAAAAAATTTTTAATTAGAAGCACAATAAATGAATATGTAGAGAAACAACAATAATAATACAAACAATTAAATTAGATATTAAAGATGAACTTACTGGGGCATGTAGATCAGAATTGAGTAGCATTATTGCACATGTTAGAGTATGACAAGCATCTAAAACATTTAAAAAAAAACAAAAAAAACTCAGTGTTAAAAATAAAATCATATCATATTAGCTTTAAATTTCTATTTTAAATTAAATTTGAAGTAACACTACCTTCTGAATTAAAAGAGCCAGGATTGCACTCCATGAAGCGACGTGAAAAATGTGCTAAAACTCTTTCTCTTTCCTGAGTTTCTCCATACAAAGAAAACTGTGTGAGAAACTTTCTTAATGCCTGATCTAAAGTATCTTCATTGAAATCAAAGTATTTCAAGTACTCCTCTGCCACAAGATTGCTGAAATCATTTCTACAATGAGATAAACAACAGCAACTGATGAAACACGTGGCTAAATTCAATGTAAACCTTAAACTAGCTGATATCCTTCAAAATTTATTATACTTGGGTTAAGAAAAAAGATAAGTTAAGGTCATTGTCCTCATTTCAATTTAATTATAGAGCATACTGGATTTGTTAACCCTAATTTAAACTGCTAAAACCTAGTTTTCTCAACAACAAAAAATGTTCCAATGTTAGATTTAAATAGTCATTAGGGTGATAATTAACTAGATTTGAATAAAATATACAAATTCTTTAAAAAACTACAACCCAGCTTTAAATAAAAAGTCAACCCATTTGGCGTGTGTTTTTCTATCTAGAATCTTTGGCATAGATGGTTCAATTAGCATTACATTTTGATTTGCAATTCTTCATTAATTCCATTGCCAAAGATTGGACAAAAATTGTTTTTAAAAAAAAGTTGAACTTAAAAAATTTCTTGCTGTCAATAGATTATCTCTAATGTTAATTTTTTTTTTGGGGGGGGGGGGGGGGGGGGGGGGGGGGTGTTTACTTTACAAAATGAGGCAATCAACCTTCACTATAAAAGTAAAGACTATAAATTTTGTGTAAGCCTTTTTTTTTTGCATAACCCTGGACCCTTTAGTGTTTTTCTCTGGGAAAGGTTGCCTGTGAAGGGGGTAATCAGCATTTTCAATGATCAAGCTGAAACTTTAACCAATTATTTATTGTACCTAACAAAACATGAATAAAAAAAAAAAAATTAACCAATTAGTCAATTAATTATTGGTAATTAATTTTTTTTTATATCAAATAAGGGGAATAACTTCTACATTATTGAGAGATATAGTTGTAAGTGCATGTTTTTTCCCTTCGATAAGCTGTTTTTTTTAAAAATATTTGCTTGTTACTACAAGGAAAGAGGAAAGTGGGTAGACCCAAGCAAACCTGGAAAAGGTCACTCATCAGTAGAGCTGAGGATACTGGAATGACATGGGATCAGATGAAGAAAGCTGCTCAGAACCGAATTCAGTAGAGAGGTAAAGTTGCAGCCTTATGCTCCCCTGGGAGCGTACAGGATTAAATCAGTTAAGTCAAAAGTTACGTTTTGAGAACAGACAATCTAAATATAAATAAACTTACTTTTTACATAAATGCCTTGAAACATCAGATTTTCTAAACCCTTCTAGATTGAACAGTCGCTTAGCCAATCTTTCAGCACTTGGTCTATCAACAGCTTTACTGGGCTGATGATAGAGACTATCAGAATCAGAATCGTCACTTAAAACACTAAGCTGTAAAGGATCGCCACAATGATTTTCCAAGATATTGTCTCCGACTGATTTTTCTTCTTCTTTAAACCGACCCAAAGCAATGAACTTTTGAGATGGAGAAGAAGGTGTGGCTTGGTGATGAGCTGAAGAGAAATTGCCAGAATTGTTAGCTTCATACCTTTGATAGTCTATTTGGTTATTGTGGTGGTTGAACATTTCATCATCTTTCTGCTTGACAAGTTTTAACTTAACAGGCTTTGTATCTTCCATCACAAAATCCCTTTCAGAAGTAGACTTTTCATTTTTCTTCTCAGGAGAATTGTCTAAACTTCTAGAAGTCTGCACAGGTTCTGATGTTACATTATCCAAAGAGGAACTATCATGGTAAGTCAAAGTGTCAAGAGAATACGCTAAATTGTCTTCAATATCAATACTTACAAGTGCAATGCCTGTTCCAGCCTGGAGATAATTTTCATGGGATTTACTTGTTCTTACCAAAAGTCTCTCCCCACCACCATGCACTGAAAACTTTTCACCACTGCTGCTAGCAACTATTGGTCTTTGTATATCATTCTTTCCACTTCTGCCAACATCACTGAAGTTATTTTCTGATATGTCTTCTTTGTCTGTTAACGTCTCATCAGATACAAAATTCTCATCTTTAGAAAGAACTTGATAATTGTTAGAACGAAAGTCTGACTCAGAAATATGACCATCAAGAGCAAATCCACTATCTCCTGAACTAGGTGGTTCTGAAAACAATGCATCTGAAGGCTTACTATTGCTATTGTCTAGTGTTTCTGCAGTTTCACCCAACCTTAAAGTAATGTTTTCTGAGGATGAAGATGCTAGATAATCAGGAAGACTCGATGGCACATTGGTAGAACCATTTCCTAAACCAAATTCACTTTCAGAACAGGATGACTGAGAAAGATCGGAAAGCTCCTCCATTTCCGCTACAGGAGCATGAACAAATGGAAAATCTTTGTATTGACTAACAGTTGGAGCCATTTCTGAGGCAAATGGTATATGATTCTGATTTGGTGAAGAAGGATGATGTTGGCTTTTTACTGGTCCTGGTATTTTTGATGTGAGTTTAGGTGAAGTGATAGTACTATTTTGCTGCTGTGGTTTAGATACTTTCTGCTGCTGCTGTTGTTTCTGATCACCTTGTGCAAGTCTTGGAATATGACTTTCCTTTGATTTAACTTCAGGCTCAAGACGTGCATGTTTCTGAGTGACTGGAGAATTGGTGCGAATTATCATCTCTCCTGTCATAAGAAAGGTTTCAAATCCCTTTCCACTTGTATTATGAGGTGACTGAAGATGATCTTGTTTATCATTGCTTAAATTACCATTTTCTTTTTTATACCTTATCTGTTTTGGGCTGTGTGTATTTGATGAATTTTGCTCATCTGATATATCTTTAACAAAGATCGCTGTTACATGTGGACCTGCAGGTGGACTAGATGGAGCTCTTACTGGCAATGGAATTAGAGAAGGGCTTTTAGTGGCCCTACTTGCCATATTTGACTTTAATAAATATTATACGACATCTGTTCATTTCATCTGTAAAAAAAAAAAAAAAAAGGATCTTAGAACTCTGAAAATATGCAGTTTAAACAAATTTTTTAAAGAAAAAATTTTAATTTAAAGATGAACTACTGCTGTGCTAGTGACAAAGGTTACTAAAATAATAGTAATTATTAGATTATATGTAAAGTATTGTTAAGTATGATATGGTTATTTTAAATTAATAGTTCAAAAATATCTAGATCTAATATACTAGATTCTATCTGTCTGATAAAAAATGTGTTCACGTTATATCAAGTTGATAATCATCATCATCAAACTCCATTAAAGTCAAGGCTCAAATCCTCTCTTGCAAAAGCCCTGGACAGAAACCCTGCTGTCTTGCGTAGTGCATAAATGTCGTCATACAGGTCGAGAATTTTGGGTTTCCCAGACCTGTCGAGACGGAGATCAGCAAGTCTGGGGCAGTCAAACAGAATATGAGGCACGGTTTCCTCTTCTTCCCCACAGCAGGGCACCATGAATCAAAATTTGGCCATAGCCGCGAGAAATATGAGCTAACAGGACAGTGGCCTGCCCTGCGCTATAATAGCTTGCTCAGGCCTGGACAGCCTCCACCACGGGGAAGTGCAGTCAGGGCGCTTCATGCACTCCCAGACTCCACAGGCTTTTTGGGACTTGTCCCAGCACTCAAACCACTTTTCCATTTCTGTTTTTTGTATTGTAGTCAGGGCTTGATGAAAGCTTACAGCCTGATCAGTGGGTGGAATTTGCCCTACCTGGTGGGCCAAAGAGTTTGCAATTGTGTTGCCAGTCAAACCTATGTGACTCAGTACCCACTGCATTATTACAGGGGTGCCATAGCATTGTTTAATGTTATGTGAAGCCATGATGACAGTGTTGATATTGGGGGGCCATGGTTCGGGGCTTTGCAAAGCCTGTAGTACAGATTTTGAGTCAGTAACCACAAAAATCTGTGTTGCCCTCAAATGTCCCTCGCCGAGTTGAGAGTCAATGACTTTTAAGGCTTCACAGACTGCCATGGTCTCCGCATCAAAACTGCAAACACTATAATTTAAACAGTTATTTATTATGCCTAACAAAACAAGAATAAATAAAAAATTTAAACAAAATTACTATTATAGGTAGTTAATAATTTTGTTTGATATTAAATAAGGGAGTAACTTGTACATTATTGAAAGATACAGTTTTAAGAGTGGAGTTCTACTCCTTTAGACGAGCTTTGTTTTGTTTGTTTTTTAAAAAGGATTTTTTATATATTGCTTGTTAATGATTGGTTCAAGGCTTTTAAACAATCTTTTTCAATTGAATATATGATGCAGCTGATAAAGTGTTAAATTTTACTTTCAAACATGTAGAGAAAATCATCAACGATGGGCATGAGATGCTGTGATGTAGCTGAGTAGGTATGACATGCACACAGATGTGGCAGCAACAGTCAGGGTGTAATAAGTATTTTATTTTATAAACATGACAACATCATGGACATTGAGTGCAAGCAAAAAATTCATATCGGAAAATTATTTTTTCCTTGAAATGATGACACTTCTATCGCACCGATTGGGTAGTCAGTGGATAAGATGAAGTTGCACTTTAAGTGTTAAAATTTGTGTGTAACAAGTAAAATCACTTTGACAAAAAGAAAAAAACAAAAATTTTCTTACGTTTTAACTCAAGTTTCAAAATAAAAAAAGGAAACACGCTAATTCATGCATTTCTGTTCAAAATTTTACTCATCTCTAAAAGTTGAGAAGTTACAGTCAATTTCTACCATTTCTGCAGTTTTTCTATTAATAATAGTAAAGTTTACTTTCTACTATAGCCTAGAGACTCTACACTCATACTTCTACTTCTAGAGCATAAACCATTAATAGTGATTAGACAAAACAGTTAGTTGTAGATCTCTCTTGAACTTGTTTATGATCTTTCAACTTTCATTTTCTGACGTCATAAAAAATTCATGATTTCATTTTCAGCTAGAATTCTTAGATAAGATACGAATTTAGATACATTTTATATTCTAGATCTATACTAATCTAGAATCTATGTATATACTATGACTACAGACACTATACTAGGCAGTATAGGACTAGACTCTATACTTACAGACTAGTATAGACCATAGATCTAAAATCTAAATCTAGTCAATGTAGTTAAAAATAGATTAGATTTATCATAGTTAAGTAGATTGATTGATATAGATCTAATCTAGACTAGATGATACTCATATTTAAGTGTCACTAGTGACTAGGTCTAGTATACTAGTACTATATCTAGAGTAAAGCTGTGTACAAGTTAAGCCGAATCGCTGCGATTTTTTGCACTTGAATTATTGAATCTCTGCATTGACTAGACCTAGAATAAAAAATGAAACCATCTATAAATTCATCATCCATTGGTCTATAAAATTAGATCTGTAGCACAGATAAAAATAAAATAAAATCTGTGTCAAAGAGGGGTGGGGTAGGTAGGTATTCAGGTATTTTGTGATCAAGCAAGAGGTGAACTACCAAGTGCAAAAAGAAAAGACTAATTGCCATACACACATGTCACAGTGATAGTTCAAAATTTAGACAAAGTCAAGACTATAAATAGATTTAGCAATGGCAGGGGAGAGCATACTTAATAAAAATTATTTGGGGGGGGGGGGGGGGGGGGGGGGGAGAGAAAAGTAAATCTGCAAAAAAAAATTTTTGGTCAAAATAATGTTTAATAAACATGTATTTATAAATTGCTTGTGTGTTGTTGTTGTCTTTTAGGTACTAAAAGTTTACTGATATTGTTTATTTTTGCTTTTAACATTAAAGAAAACATTGCATTAAAATACATGAATACTCAAAAATTTATAGAGTTAGATCAGTGATGCCCAACCTAATTCAACCCGCGGACCATATTATTTCCGACACTCATGTCGCTGGCCACAAAAGGTACATAAATGAAATTAAATTGACCTGAAACTATTTGATTAGAAACCCATGGATCTAGTACTTACATTAATTAATGGGATATTTGAAGTTTATTTTGTACGCTTCAGTAGATGGCTTCATTTCTCCAATTACAATATGAGCAACATTGTAGCTAGCTCTACAACCGACTCATTTTCTTGTCTCTTTTTTTATAGGCCTAAATATTCCCATCTATCCACCATTCTCTAGATGTAGTTTAACCAATCTTTTATGCGGGGCTCAAACCAAGAGAGCCACTATATTTGTTTCGCAATGCTGTTGTTATGTTGGTGTTTTTTTTAAACAGCCAGGCCTTCTTTATAAAACAAATATGTAAGCTCATTATCATGTTCCACCAAAAAAAAAAAGATCCGTTCACTTTTTCTGGTAGACTATACTTTCTGAGTCCCATTTCAAACAATAACAAATGTTAAAGGTCGTGTTACCAATCCATCAGATAAAAAAAGAGGGCACTAACGTAGGTAAAAATACATTTTTCCACCCCCTTTAAAAAAGGAGAGGGAAGGAATTCTACATTTTGTGTGGACGTTTTGGCGGGCTGGATCTGGCCCATGGGCCATATTTTGGGCATTTGAGTTAGACCATCAAGATAAAATCAGGTTTCTCTTATATTTTAAGAATATGCATAAAAAAATGCAGATTACAAATATGTAATTTGATTTCCTCAGAGATAAATAGTTTTCAAAATATATATTTTTAAGTTTTATTTCTTATCACCATATATTGTCATTGGAAATACGCCATTTTGGTTTTAAGGCTTAATACTAGACTATCTCCCTTGAATTACTTGCCAACTTTATTCTGTTGCTGTTTTGTCTTTCTTTCTAGCAGCTATTAGATCTAATATTAAAATTCATTTAAAATGATAGCATAAGAACAAAAAACTCTTTAAAAAAGATATTGAAAAAAAAGAAGAAACAACTTTATCAATTTATAATTAACATTTTTTAGACCTTCATTTCAGTAAATACACTTAAAAATTCATAAGTTGGCAGCATAAGAACAAAAATCTCTTTAAAAAAAGTTATTGAAAGTTTAATATAGATAAGGGAGATAAATATGCTTAACAACAACTTGGTGGTCAGTAAAGGTATCTGGGCATCTAAACTATTACCCTAGATCTAGATCTCCTACTCCCTCTCCTAGTCAGTAAGTTGAGTAAGTCACTCGACTTAATTTAGTAACTTAGATTCGACTTAGTGACTTAGACTTAAGAAAGACTTAGATTTTAGATCTAAGTACTTTAGTCTAGTAAGTAATGAGTAATGTCTAGCTCTAGAGAACTAGAATCTATCTAAAATGTCTAAATCTAAGATTATAAGTCTTCTCAAATAAATACCTCTAGAGTCCCTATAGTATACGGTAAAGATCTACCATGGCATATCAGTAATAACAAACATCTTAGATCTAGATTTTTTTTGCTTCTCTGACTTCCGCCATCGCATATCTCGTTAAATCTCGCCAAAAAAAAAAAAAAAGAAAAGAACACTAGACTAACCAAAACAAACAAAATATATAAAATAAATAATAAATGTAGAATTCTCGATATATATGTTAATAATTATAAGAAATATATAGAAAAATTCAATATTCATATATATACTATATTGATCCAAATCTATAGTCCGTACAAACAATACAATAATTAGCAATAACGATTTTTATCATAATTTGATAATAGCATTAACTGGCATATAAATCTATATTTCTATTTTATACTGTTTAGCTAGATCTAGTATACAATGCAAGTTGTAGGTCAGAAACATTTGTTTAATTAGACTATAAAATCTAGATCTAAAGTAGACTAAAGACTAGAGTCTCTTGGTGTATTTCTGTTAAAATAATAGATCTACATATAGTCTAAGTAGGGTGTATGAACTATTAATATTATTCACAAAACACTTTTTAATCATGGCGGAAGCTTGGAAGGAAACAATAGTAGTAAGTAAACTGTAAAAAGTAAAGTTTAAACTTAAAGTATTCAATATTTATATTAATTATTATTATTAAAATTAAATTCTATTTCAATCTAGATCTATTTCTAGATAATTCTAGAGTAGTTTATGCTATTCGGACACCTATAACTATACTGACTACAGGTAGGGATGTGAAATAAAAAAAATTATCTTTGAAAAAACAATTTTTCGTTAGTACATCATTAAAATACTTTGAAAGAACTTTCGAATGGTGTATAAATTATGAATGTAGGTTAAACAGTTAGAAAGTTACGATTTTTTTGTGGCATTTTGACCTAACATTGGTTGACATGGAACAATGAAGATGAGAGCGTCTAGCTCGCTCAGCCCACGAGACCCCCCCCCCCCCCCCCCGCTCAAAATGTTAAAAAGTTGGAATTGAGTTGCGTAGACGATAGATCTACTTATTAAATAAGAAATTTAATAGTAAATCTAGTATTCGTAGTAAATTTCTAGCTCACAAATCTGATTTCATTTATATTTATGAACTTCACTTGTTTAGAATGTAAATATTGATGAAATAAACAATTATCGGGTCTAGAGCTGCAAGAAATGTCAAGGGGTGTGGACAAAATGACGGCTTTGTGATGGCAGAAAATAACCAAATATTTAAAAAGTATGATCAAAATCGTCAGAAACAATATTTTTCAAATGCGCTTTAAAATTATAAAAAAAATAGAAGAAATAAATTAAACTCTTTAAAAGCTTTTTAGACCTATACATAATTGCTATATATACTAGCCTAGGCAAGATTTAAGTCTTAAAATAGTTTAGTTTTCAAAAAAAATAAAAAATCCCATAGAGAGCAGTGCAAATTTATATAATCGATAACAATTGAAGAAATAAAGTTATCATGATAAAACTTGGCAGAAATATGGCTAGATATATTTTCTATTAATACAAAAAAAAATGTTACCTGAAATGAGTATCAGTAAAAAGAAAAATACATATACTTTCAAGTAAAAAAAAAAGTAAGAAAATACACATTTTTTTTTAAAGTCCACATGAAAAAAGTGTTCCTCAATATAAAATGTATCCATTTTCACCTCTTTTAGCCACGATTCCAATGGATTTAAAATCATAATCGATTTCAATTAAGGGCCTATGTCCAGAAAGTAAGAAAAAAACTATCTCAAAATTTGATGCCATTTTTTAACTTCCGGTCTTACGGATTTTCACATATCTACTATAGGGTAAAATTTCAAAGTTTGACTTTGACAGCGCATTATTTGACTATGGTTTGACATAGAAAAGAAAATGAAGTATCAAAATCTTCTTTAGTTTAAGTCAGTTTAAGTTTAAGGACAATAACTGAATAAGGATGACTACTTATATTTGTACTCCTAACCAGTGGCGTAGCTAGGGTGGGGGAGGAGGGGGGAGAAAATGAAAATCCCCCCAGGTCCCCACTTAAGGGGGGCCCCCAAATGAGTGTTGTTGTTTTTTTTACACTAAAATCAAAATGTTACGCCCCCCCCCCCCCCCCGGGCCCCAAAACGATGGATAATTCCTAGCTACGCCCCTGCCCCTAACCTATATTTGTTATTATATTTAAGGTCATAGAGGCCATGTGTTTTCATTTAATTCAGACAAATTTGATTCCACACACCATAATTTATTTCAGACAGTCTCTATATTTAGGCATCATTAAACTCAGATTTTAATTCTATATTAACATTAACTAAATTTTAAGATCCCCAGGCATAGCCCCTCACATGAAATCATTAAGATGTTTTTAAATTATGCATAAATACGAACACAAAAAATAAAAATATGAATGCACTTATTCTACCAAAATTAGGTTACTGGGATAGTGACTTCTACACAGACTTTTAGACTTATTTTATGTTTGCATGCTTAAATGTGTGTTGAAAGTTTGTGTTTTTTGTTTATTAATTTTATAAATTTCTAATATAGTAATATAGATGATCTTTTGTTAGGATAGCCATTCTTGCCTCAATAGCTGAATCCTCTATATAAATCTAGATCTATCTAGTAGGTCTAGATCTAGGCATTTAACTTCATTCAATGTACCAAGCTCACTCCAAACATTTGCCCATTTATTCTCTATAAAAAAAATATATATATATATATAATATTAAGATCATTAACATTGATGTTAAAAACTGGCTGTTTGAAATAAATTTTGGTAAGAAAATCCTAATTTAATTCTAACACCCTAATAATTTTTTTTTGTATGGAATTAAACAACTTGGCTTATGAATCAAATAAAACAGCTCCAAAAACAGAATAAATATTGCCGGGCTGTTTAGCATAGACTTAGCCAACCAAAAAATATAGTCTTAACCCTAGGAAGAGGTAAAGTCATCCGGGGTAACATAGGAAAAAAACAACAACCTGATTTACACATTTGAAATTCTTTTTCTTACATAAAAAGAAAGCTAAATGGAAGGAAATTGGGTCAAAATTATTGGAAAATGGACAAGCACATTATACATCTAACTAGTTTCATATTAAATATCAAAATAAAGATTTAATGACCACAAAAACAGCGAGTGTCCAAATTCATGTAATGTCTGGATTAAATAAACTACTCTATATATTCTATTCAATTCTATACTACTACTAGAGAATAAGAAAATCCTGTTTCCAGTTGTAACAACATGACAAGAAAATCCTGATTTGCATAAATAGGTTACAGTATGAAACGAGAATTGAAAAAATAAATGATAGCTTGTTATAAAATTTTGTGGTGCTATCCAGAAAAAACTAAACCAGAAATCATTTAATGGTTGACCTTTTATTGTATCCTAGTTTCAACTTAGATTCAGAATCAAGATCAGTTCAAAGTTCGTAGTGAATATGTTATAGAATTACTAGAAGAACTAACAAAAAACTTTTTTTTCTGCATTTACTTATTTTTATTATATAGATATACAATTCAAGATAGTAGAGATATAATTATAATGATATCATATAGACAAGTAACTTACATCATCCCCCCCTCCCTGTAAGATTATGTACATCTCAAACACCTAGCGATGTTTTTTAAAATGCGCCTTTAATTTGATAGTTATGGCAAAACCAATCTATTCATATTCTGCATCCTCCATTTCTTTATATTATAGCTTAGACACATTTAATTTTGTTTACATTTGAAAATAATATTTCTACCTCGAATCAGTGTATTGGTATAATTAGGTCACTTTGTTTACCTCATAGGAAGACTGAAGTATATATATTTTTTTTTCCAACGATACATCAGCTCTGCTAAACAAAACTATGACCTAGATATATATATATATATATATATATATTGTGCTTCTAATTAGGCAGGGAAACACATTGCTAAGCTGTTCCTTGCTATCCTAACATGAAAATTGATGTTAAATAGACTACAGTACAGGAACAGTCCCTATCTCAGCTTCCAAAACAATTGAACACTAATTTAATGTTGTAAATACACATCAAAGAGATATAACTAAGGAAGAAATATTTTTTTTGTACTGTTTTTCAAAAAAATGTATTGCAAAATATTAATTTAAATTATGTAGGCCTATGTGTTACTATGTAAATCAGCTACTTGTCTGTGGCATTTTGTTTTAGTAAATAAAGTAAATACATCATATGCACAAATTATACCAATTTTAGAAGCATGATTTAATGATAAATTATTGACTGACGATATTAAATCTGTGTCCAGTTGATTGGATGTGACCATAAATGTTGATCATTGGTCAGTAAAAAAAACTTTCTCTACAAGAAAGAAACCATTTCCAATTTGTATGAAAATCTAGATGCACTATTCTGTCAACACCTGTATTGTGTATAAAAAAAACAGATAGCGCACTCACATCTTTGAATGACATGTCATATGATCCTTTCCATGTTAAGTAAAATACGTCTTTTTTTTTCACAAATATGACATTACCATTTAATAACAATATAAAAGGCGGTCTGGAGAATTTTAACCATTTAGACACATAATAGTTGAAAAAAATCATATGAGCTTGACTTGAAGTGAAGATATCTTTTCAAAGTAGTGAGAGATGTATGTAGGTATGGTATAGTATTTTACATTGAAAATGTCATGTGCTGTTGGGGGGGGGGGGGGGGCAGTGAAGATGCAGTATGCAAATTTCACTAAATCGGAACTGCCTGCTCTCTTTCTTTTTCCTTCCCTCCCTCTTGCCTTTTTCTCTCTCTCAGGAACCTCCTTTTTTTTTTTTTTTTTTTCCCATCCTGCGCATCCTTATGTTCTATGACTTTTTAATTAGAACGTCCCATTTTATAATGCTCCTCCTCCAACCCGCCCTCCTAGCCACAGCAAAAAAAAAACCTATGTGCAATCTCTGACTTCTCTTGGGCTTCTCAATTTAAAATTGAAATATTCAATGTACCCTATGCTGCCTTTCTGACCGTAAAAGTAAAAGATGATATTTTTTTTAGGTACCCATTGCTAGAACACTAAATGGATCTAAAGCCTTAGTAAATAGATTATTTGATGGTTTGGAACCATGGCAGATAGCTGTTTACACAGGTGGAACAACATTTGCTATACTGTATCTTAGAGACTTTCTTTTCCAGGATGATGATAGTGAGTGTTGTCTTTAATTAAATAAATAACATTAGTTTTTATACTTTGATAATGCTGTCAATAAATATATTTTTTTTACAAAGCCAAGAAACTCTAGAATGTAATGCTAGTTTTATTAAAATTTTGCCAACAAATTTTTTGAATTAGTTGTAAAAGTAATAACTAGGAGTATATTTCTTATGTTGAGTTAACATATAATATTGCAGCTTAATTGGTACTTATGTAACATTTTAACATATTTTATTATGTGTATATCAAATAAAGGTGCAAAATTTCTACATGCTTTAGTATTTCAATATAGAATCAGGAGTACTTGAATAGTTTCTCTATTGTAAATATAACTGAAGACAAAAGGGAAAGGGACTTAGCTTGTGAATTATGTCTAGTGAAACTAAAAGAACAAAACATTTGACTAGCTCACAAACTTTTATTTTTCTTCTTTATATTCCTTGTAAATTTTAGCTTTGACAAACAGGGCAAAGTGTCAGTTTTTTTATTTGATAAGAAAAATACCAAGAATCCAGAAGAAAATAGCTTCTGAAATGGGTAAAGTGACTAAATCTGTGTCAGAGTCCATGAGTAAGAAAATAGAAGGGGAATATCTCATCAGATTACCAAAGAATGGATTAAATGAAGTAAGTTGTATGGTAACATTGGTTGTGTTAGTTTTTTGTGGGTTTTTTTTCAGATCTTTACTCATAACTGTAGATATCTGAACAGAATCATTTGTTAAAAACACCTAAACAAAATTGTGTTATCCACATTTGATAGCAGTTATCAGATAGGTGGTTCTAAAAAATATATTTTATGCTAAGTGTTAAGCTTAATAATAATTTAATTGAAAAAAGAATTGTTTCATATAAAAAAAAAAAGAAGAAAAATGTTCTTTTCTATTGTGCACATTAAGCTGTAGTGTAATCTATAAATAGGGAAATATTGTTTAGAATTGCAGTACACATTTATTCTTTATGAAGTGCCAGTACTACTGGTTTAGAATCCTTGCTTTAATATTACACCTTGATAGACTAATAAGTGCTTATTACTTACTGATTAGAAAAAAAACAAAACTTTTATAGCTTACTTCTGAAACACCAAAAGTCTAAATAATTATCTCAAATTAGCTAACAACTCTATTTAGATATCTTTATCTTAATTTATCTCTTCTCTCTGTGTACCAGTTTTAAATGTCATATATTACATTTCAATGTGAACTTACTGAGTTATTCTATGCATAAGGGTATTATTAAAATAGCCCTATGTGGAAGTACAAATGATACAGCATAATCTTATAGAAAAGAAATTTATTTAGCTATACCTAAGAACTCTTAAAGTTCCTATGGTTACCCCTCTTGTTTCAAAACTTTACAGCAATTTGTTAAACTGAGTCAAATTGGGCAACATACATTGGTGTTGTAAATGTATAAGGGTGTTACTACTTGTTGAGAGTTCACTTGATTTTGACATTGATTACAACAATGTCATGTGACTTTGTGTGTTCATGTGTTATACACTCCAGGTCAAAATGAGCCTTCTGGATGCAACAAATAAAAGAGACCTTTGCACTTTGACCCTAATTAGTTACTCCTACAGCACATGATGTGCTTCTCCCTTCGTTCTTGTCATAATTTCATTTTTTTTTTTTCATTCATCATTGGCTTTGGCATAGCTTACATTGGTATTACATTGGCACTATTTCTTTCTTTTAAGTGATCCTTTTAATTCAAGTCAAATGCTCATCACTTAAGTGTTTCTTTGTCTTGGATCACACACAGTCCCATCAATGTGTCCAGAACTCTTGACTTTTGACCTTTTGATGATGCTCAACCATCTAATATGAGTTTTAGTATAACAGTCTTTTAAAGACATTTTAAGTTACAAAAAAATAATGTTTTGGGAGTACCTTATAACCATATTATATTTCATTTCTTAGTTCTAATTGATTATAGTTTATTTTATTTAAATAAAAATATCTAGACTGACATTTAATTGTTACACTTCTTGTAGAACAAAACATGACAATGAGCTCAATGAGATATTAAGTTAATTTAGACACCAATCTTTGAGCATTAATTTTTTTTTGACAAAGATTGAATCTGTTAACTCAAAAAGATTCCCTCCCTACCCTCCTTTTTGTTTTCTTCTTGCGGTTAATACATATATATATATTTTTTTAAGCAACAAGTTTTAGAAGAACTTCAGAAATACAAACTAATGAGTAAGTTTTGAGATAATGTTTGTTCAAGCAATCATTGTGTCTATGTTTTTTTAAATGATTATTTCTTATTGTACTCAAGATCATACAAGAATATATATGTAAGTATGGAAATTGTATCAATGAGTGAAAAAGGGGAGAGAAGTGCTTTAGAGTTCACAGATCTTAAGGGATTGTGTTTGGGAAGGCCATTCCAATGAAACATAAATTATACTAGAATACAGTGGCCTAATGGAGGTTGCTGAAATACTGACAGTTTTATTGAAAGTCTTACAAAAAAAGGGAGGAGGGGTTCAGCCAAAGTGTTATGTGACCATTTGCAGGATGTTATGACAAAATAAACAAAGTAACGGGGGAAGCCGGTGGGTAATGCTAGTGTTCTCATATATTTAAGTCTCACGGTTTAACCTTTTGACATCAAACTTCATAGGATTGACATTTTTTTAATTTTTTTTTTTTTAAACTTTTTTTTTATGTCACCAAATGTAAATACAGCTGGGCATAGCCTGATGCAAATTCAATATAACAACCAAGGTCGCAGTGTTTGAAAAGATTTTTGTTCTATAAATGCTAAGAAAAACAAAATATTTTCCATCTCTACAAAAGGCTTGTCTGTAAATTAACCATATTAATATACAAGACTGGTAGAAATAATTTATTACTAGATAGTGTGTTTTATTTTTTTTTTTTCTTCCAAGTAATAATAAAGTGCAAAATCTTCCTCAGCAAACAATTCTTGGAAAAATGGCATGGTTTCTGGAACTGTTTACAGTGGTGATGAAAACCTTACAGAACTCATGGCTAAGGTAAATAATTCTTATTTACTTTTTCACTTGCTAAGAAATATATTGGCCTTTTTAATACAAAAAAAAGTGTCTATCCAATCACTGGAGGGTTGAATAAGGTGGCCTGAATCAAGACCAATTGTTTAATTAGGCCTGAACACCAACCTTTGGTCAGTGGCTCATTGCCATGTCACATGATTGTGTTCAGGCCTACTATAACGATTGGTATCGCCTGAATACATAATTTATCATCATGTTTCATAAATGTATAAAAAGCTTTGTTCAATTATATTCAATCCTATTTTCTATTGTTTTAAAGAGATAAAGCAGTATTGGTTTTTCAACTCACCAACAAACCTTATCACTTAATAGTAGCCACATATACAAATGTTCTTAATGGTCACTTTCTCTCCACCAGACCTATGGTATGTTTGCCTGGGCCAACCCACTTCATCCTGATGTATTTCCTGATGTGAGAAAAATGGAGGCTGAGATTGTGCGAATGTGTTGTAGTGCATTCAACGGTGACCATGACAGCTGTGGCACATTGACATCTGGGGGAACAGAGAGCATTCTACTAGCCATGTTGGCCTATAGAAATCTAGCTAGGGAGAGAGGAATAAAAATTCCCGAAATGTAATTTTTAAATTATCATCAACAAATACATTTATAGTTAATATCAATCATCAAATTAAAAAAAATAGAAAGAGATATGTATTACTTATTTCACAACCCGATTTGGCAACTCTTGGTGGCTTATGTCATTTTTTTTGTACAGGTATTTTAAAGTGTGTATTTTGGTTTCAGTGTTCTAGATGAATTGAGAAATTAGGATTTTTTTTTTACTTAAAAAATAAGTAGCACCCCTGGTAGAAATTTTAACTAGTTTGATACCATCAACTGCTCAAAATTTACTAATTTTTACTAAAATGACTAAAAATCTCAAAGAGTTTCCAGAATGTAGAGATTTTTAAAACAAATTTTAGATTTAGTTGTTTATTCATAAATATATATTTGGTTCAGGCAATTAAAGTGTTCAAGTTTTGTTCCACTAATTGTTTATATTTAGCATTTTAAAAAAAAATCTTCTCAAGATAATTTGAAGAAATGTGCTTGTTTTCAGCATAGCTCCATCCTCTGCACATGCTGCATTTGATAAGGTTTGTATTTCATTCAAATTAAATACTTCATTTAATGTGTTATATTTTTTAATCATGAGCTAATCATGTTCTAAATTATTTGATTCTTATGATTAATTCAGGAAACTCTGCAGTATACCCCATCTTTTTTTTTTTTTTTTTTTTTTTTTTCCATTTTCAATAGATTTGTACTAATTACCATTATCTAGGAGAAGTAGTAATTGTATAAATTTTTTTGTCAATATTTTTTTTTATCTGGATGACAAAGATTGCTCCAATAAGATTTTATTTTGAAAAATTCTCCTTTTAACATTTCAGTATCTTTTGCTGTTTTTATTGTTTTATAGCCAATACAGACATCCTCATAGATATTATCTAAATGTATTATAAATAATAAATGCCTTAATCTGAAGTATTCCAAAATTTTATATCTAGCCATTTTCTAAATGTATTTTTTTAATAGGCTGCCAGCTACTTGCATATGAAAATTACCCACATTCCAGTTGATGAGGAAACAAGAATGGTTGATGTTAAAGCCATGAGGCGTGCTATTAATAAAAAGACTTGTGTGGTTAGTGAATATTACACAAATTAAAATTGCTAGTCATGAGGGGGTGCCAAACAATGAAAGACTTGCTTAGGAACTAAATATAAATATCAAATTTATTTGTAGTCCATACTATTTGAACAGCAATTTTTTTCTATTCAATTCCATTATGGTGTTATGTAATGTTATTGCAATAATAAATAACTGATTGAAAATATTTATTTTGAATGGTAAATATATGTACATTCATTTCACAGCTTGTGGTATCAGCACCTCAGTTCCCTCATGGCATCATTGATCCAGTGGAAGAGGTTGCAAAGGTAAGCAATAATTTACAGGAGGTGCCAATTTTACTTTAAGGAATGCAATTATTTAGATTTGTATTTATTAATACACAAAATTTTCAAGTATTGCACCATTGGATGTTTCATAAATTATCTCTTTAATGTAGCATTCAAATGAACACAAAAGAAAATCTTTATTTTACAAATGTTGTACTTGCAGTAACTTAGTTAATTTATATCCATTCAAATGTCTAGGAATAAAAAGTGAAATAATGAATGTAATCAAACTTTAAGTTGTTTTTTTCATGCATCGCTAAAGTCATTTTTTTTTATTCCCAGCTTGGTTTGCAGTATGGAATACCAGTTCATGTAGACAGCTGTCTGGGTGGTTTCCTTTTGCCATTCATGGAAAAAGCTGGTTTTCCTCTTCCTCCCTTTGATTTCCGTGTGTCAGGGGTCACCAGCATCTCTGCCGATACACACAAGGTTTGGCTTCAGGGGAACTGAAAATAATTAACATTTTTTTTCATTGTTGATATAGTTTTTTTAATGAAAAAAAAAATAGATAGGTTTATTGTAAATTATTTTTATCTTCTAATGTGTGTATTTCATCCTGCCAGAAATCTATATCTAGATCACGTTCTATAAAACTTAACTAGACATCTTGGTTTTGTGCCTATCCAATGAATTGGATTCCTAGTGCCACTTCCATTTCCACCCATTTAATGTAGGAACATTGCATTTTCATCATTGGTCTATAATTAAATTTTTAGTTATTGTTCAAAATTTTCTGTGTTAGGATGCCAGCATTTTATTTTTTATTTCAAAATCCATTTCTTTACTTGGCCTTATGCTTGTTCCTTTGGTGGTACCAGTCTGTAATGGTTTTGGTAATAGACAGAGGGATGTTTATACCTTTGTGGCCTATAGGGGAGAATCAGGGTTGATATGCTGACTGGCTGGATTAATAGAGCTTTTGATATGCACTGTTTGTGAGAGTGTTTGGTTGTTGATAATTTAAATGATTTAGATCAAGTCTTCTGAACATATAGACTTAGAATCATTAATAAAGGCTTGTAGATTAATAATAAAGTTAGTTGCTGTTAGCAGCCTTACAATTCAAACACTTTATTGAGTTTCTCAATCAAGTTGCTGTGTGGTGAGTGGGTGAATGAAAGAAATGATATACAAAGAAGTAATCTGACTCAGGCAGATCTTGGGTAGAAAAATAAGCTTTTATAGGATTTTGAGTTATACAACTTTTCATGTTGTTTTTAATTTGAAAGATAAACTTGTAAAACAGTTCATTGTGAAATCTAAGGAAATTAGGGATATTAGACCTATATAACTGTGGGCACTATTCATTTAAAAAAGTATGTTGATTGAATTTTTCTTTTCAGTATGGGTTTGCGCCAAAAGGATCTTCTGTCATAATGTACAGAAATAAAGAATTGAGGTCAAAGCAATTTTTTATTTTGGTGGATTGGTCAGGGGGTCTGTATGCATCAGCTACTTTTGCAGGTTAGGAGCTTCATACATTTGAAGTTTATGTACTTGTATAAACATAAATTAATATTACTTACAACTTACAATGCTTTAAGTCTTACATAATCGATTCATTGTTTCACTTACATTGTCTTACACTGTTGTCTTCAACCCATTATTTCACATTCATTATAGTACTTTGTTTCATTGTCCTTTTTTTTTAGGCAGCAGGGCAGGAGCCATTTCAGCCGCATGCTGGGCCACATTGATGTATTTTGGTGAGACTGGATATGTGGAGTCTACAAAGAAAATAGTTTCGACAACACGATATGTCCTTAGCAGGTTTGAGTCCATTGATTTCAAGTCCATCCCCTAAACTTGACAATCACAATCACTTTTTTAAATAAACTTCCTTCTTTAGGTTTAATTTATGATTCAGTGATATCATTGCATTTTCTTAAATATTCTTGACTATTTATGTATAGATATAGGGTTCTGTCTCATTTTCTTATGTGGATTTGAATTAGGAAAAGGTGAAAATCACAGAATATACTAAAACTTATCCTAGCACAATGCTTGTGCTTTATATAACTGTGCTTTCATTATTTTAAGATTTTCATGTGTAGCTATTGTAGTATTATTAGTCCATGTTTTCTATAGGGATACCATTTCCATCATTCTTATATTATCTTTACACTGGAAGTTGTTCTGTCCATTAGTTAATTGTTTTTGTTTGCTAATTGTCAAACAATTTTACACCTAATAAGCATTTTTTTAAACATTTTAATTGATGTCCATTGCAGTTTTTAGTCAATCGTCCTTTCTTTCTTCTCAGTAGTTATCAATTATGTTGTGGAAAATGTTTGCTGGTACTTAAAGGTTTGATTTTATAGGCTTTGTTTCTTTAGCAAAAAAAAAACAAACAACTTCTTGCTTAGAACAGCCTAAAGCTTTTGATCTCAAGATTGTTCACAGTTTGCATAATGAAGTGGGGCATTAGCAAAGTAGAACCATTAAGAAATTTCTTATAGTAATCTGCCAAACTATTTTTTTTCTTCCTCAACATTTTTTTTTAGGTTCTATCCATCTTTATTTTGCTTCTGGAATTGAGCCAATAGTTTTCTCAGTGTATTTTTTTTTTATTGCTTCACCCACTTCATATTTACTTTTG
Organism: Biomphalaria pfeifferi; assembly: GCA_030265305.1. Taxonomy (NCBI): domain Eukaryota; kingdom Metazoa; phylum Mollusca; class Gastropoda; family Planorbidae; genus Biomphalaria; species Biomphalaria pfeifferi. The sequence continues at coordinate 181,293 of JASAOG010000130.1, read as the reverse complement.
GTCCTTTTTTTTTCTATTTCTGGAATATGCCAACATAATGACTTCAGAGCTATATAGTAAAGGCGTATTTATTTATCTTAATCTATAAAAACATAAGAAGTACTTTTACATTTTATTTCAATAGAAATATGCTATGTTACTGAAATTTTTTCAATATTTTCAGGTTGAGAACCATTCCTGGAATTTTCATTTTTGGAGAGCCCTTAGTGTCCATCATTGCCATTGGTTCAAAAGAATTCAATGTCTACAGATTGTTTAATGCTCTGGTAGAAAAAGGATGGAATCTTAATTCTCTGCAATTCCCACCTAGGTAAGCTATAGATTTGGATTTTTTTTTAAATTATAGAATGGGTACTGAAATTCTTTTTTTTTTTATTCCACACTTGTCAGTAATTAAATGTTTGGTGGTATAGATCTGTCTCTGAATAGGAAATAATCTAATGTATGAAATTGAAAATTATCCAGCATAATATTTTGTAAAATATATTTTCTTTGTATGATATTTGAATGTAGCTTGTAGCTTTATGATTATATGAACCTTGTTATATCAAAAAGTTTCAAGTACTTGCTTTCATCTTTTTTGAGCATGAGAAGCGTTAGGTTCCATACTTTTACACTGTATCAAAAGGTGTGGGTTATTGCGGAAAAATGCTGCTCATTTATAATGCAACACCATCTGTTTTGTTCCACAGCTGTGTTCTGGGAAATTGGGAGGAATATGCAAATATATTCATTGGTATCATCCATCAAATCTTTAATATTTATCTTTTTTTTTTTTTTATTTTGTATTGTGCCTTGAAGGAAACATTTTTGCTAGGTCATGTGCCATTCCATGTTAGCTTTTTGGCTGTAGAAATTTAAATTACAAAAGGACTTTTTTTTAAAGCTCCTTATGTGGGCATTAAATTATTTTTATGTTTATATTTTATTTCTTATTTCTAATCTATTTATGAAGATCTGGAGCTGGTTTCCAGACTTTTTGCCCAATCAAGAAAGTCTACATTTCTGTTGGTTCTCACTTTGAAGTGTTTGTCATATCCTCATTGCTCTTAGCTTGACTTTGATTTGTAATACCTTCCAGAAAGCCTTAATCAAATTGTTGTATGCAGAAAGCCTTAATCAAATTGTTGTATGGCTCCAGATGAAATAGAGTTTCACTGTATACCATTGTCTTTGGCCATTGTTTCTAGTAAAATGTTGTATAGTTCACAAGGTCTGAAATGAATACTTTACTAAACTATTTTTAACTTGTTGTACACATCATGTGAGTTAATAGGTTAGCTATTACAGTTACTAAACATCTTTACTTTCTTAACAGACCTAGTTGATCCTTCTGTCTTACCAGACCAGGATAATCACTACAGACCTCAATTTAGTAACTTTGAACATTTTCTTATATCATTAAATTTATACTCGAGGCAGCAAACCATTGGACTAGGAGAGCTCTATAATGTAGTGGTCTAACTCAATTGAAAAAATGAAATACATTCATTGGTATCATCCATCAAATCTTTAATGCAAAGCATGATAAAGTTTTCTAGGTATTTTCACAGTTCAGTTGATTTATATAACAAGAGTCACCTTCCTAATAGACATGGGATGGCATCTTAGAAAGATGCTAAGTTCAAATTTCAGTAAAGACTGAGATTTTGAACTTCAGCATCTTGGGTCCTTGAGTCTAACCAAATTTCATGGGTACCTGACATAGGTTGGGAAAAGTAAAGTTGCTGTGCTGGTCATGTCAGACCCTCAATACCTTCAAATGAGTTTTATATATGCACTATTGAGTGCAACGTCTGATAGAGACAATTTTTATACTTTACCCCCTAAAAAATAAAAACATTAAAAAAAAAGACTTAAAGCTATTAATTTGTGGTTACCTAATGTACAATGAAAATTAGCTATATTAACTTTATTTTTATTATGTTTTTATTTTGAAATAATGTTATGTAGAAGATAAGCACTTTTTTTTTTTAATTCTTTACCTTCACATTTTTATTTGCAAACATTGTATTGATTTTATTTGAAATTCTTGTAATACTTTAAAAATACAAAACCTGGAAAATAAATCCTTAAAACCTAAACTAGAAACAAAGATAAAAACATCAACAATGTAAATTTATACTTTTTCATATGCATTTGTTTAGAAAGATGTATAAAGATACATTAGTATGCTTAGTCCATTATGTTAATTTAACTATAATGGTGTTTATTGTTTTCATGCAGTTATAATTTGTTTAGTAAAGGCATTATTTAGAAAATTTAACCACAAATTAAAAAAACATTTGTTTAATGGCGCTGTAGGCTCTGAATGTTCCTTAAATTTTTAAAGTGGACAGAATGAGAATTCAAATATATTATCAGTTGAGGCAGTGAATATAAAATTAAATATTCATTTCAAAATATATTCAGTTTTCTAATTACTGTGCTCTCTCAAAAGACCACTATTATTATAGATCTAAGGGCTTATACACATTTGCGCATGGCCTATTTTTATTTTTTGCTTTTTAATCGTAACAATAAAATGCTTTCTTGTCACACTTCAACTAATGGTAACTGCACTTATCTTTAACAATCTACAAATATTATATTGTTCATTCACATTTTTTCTTTGATTTCTATTTTTTGGTATTGGACAATACTATATTCTAAATTAAAAATAAAAAATAATTTCTGTTACACCAGCCTGCATATTTGCTTAACATTACTTCACACAAAACCTGGTGTTGCTGATGAATTTGTCAAGGATGTTGAGGAGAGTGTTGCTGAGATCATGAAAGATCCAAAAGCAGAATGTGGTGGTCAGGTAAGTTACTTCTCACATGTATTCAACAAAAACTTGGTCACTGCCACAAATGATAACTGCACTTTCTATCTTTAAGGACCTCAAAAAGATCATTCAGCATTGCTTGTATATTAATCAACCTAGAAAAGTGAACTGTTAATGGTAGTAGTCGGAATAATGATATCAATCAAGATAAAATATTTAAACACTTTGCTTGTTTAAAGTTATGCATCTGCAGATGCATAAAAGTTTGAAATGATAGCAATGGAGAGAGCTTGCCGCTCTATGTGTCAGACAGCACGGGAAGACGGCTAAGTCTTAGTAAGTAAAGTAAAGTTCCCCTTTCAGACCTTCTTGTCTATAGGACAGATGATGTAAAGGTCATCGGATTCTGTGGCCTACGGTTAATTAGGGTGTCATGTGGCCAGCACAACGACCAATCGTCTTTACTTTTCCCCAACTAATGTCAGGTACCCATTAGAGCTGGGCGCCCGAAGATCCCGAAAATAAAAATCCCAGTCTTCACCTGGATTCGAACCCGAGACCCCGGTTCGGAAGTCATACGCTTTACCGCTCAGCCACCGCGCCTCCAAGTCTTAGTAATTAAGATTAAATAAAGAAATCATGTAAAGTATCTTTAGTTTCAATCTAGGCATCAACAGAATTTGTTGTAGTCTTAAAAGTAATGGCTATTTCAGAGATGCCTACAAGTACGCATGTTGCGTATTTTGTACGCAAATTTTCCCTGCAAAAGAAAAAAAAATTGAATTAAAAAACTAATAATTTGTTGCTAATCATATAGATCTAAAAAGATCAGTGCGTCGATGCCTTGAAATGGACTATTTGTATTAGATCTACCATAAGATCTACCTTTTTTTTTCGGGCGGTACTGCGCGAAGATTTTAAATAATTACTGGATCTAGAACTTTCTTATGCAAATATGTGTTTATTTCTAGACTTTTAGTCATCAAACTGATTGGGAATTAATTGATTGTTTAGTTCTAACTCATTGGACTTTTATAGATCTAGTACTGTGCTAAAAAGTTTTACGATGTCAGGCACCATGAATTTACGTAAATCTAGATATTTAATAAAGATCTAAATAGATCTAGATTTAGATCTAATCTCTTGATCTACTCGTTTTCTAGATCTAGATGAGACCAGGTGTGTAGCAGACTTAGATCTAGAGATTAAGAATACTGACTAGGTCTAGTAGCTCTAGGATCTAGATATCGTATGTATCTTATCATATCTGTGCCCTGACTCTAAAATTACAGATAGCAGGCAGATCAAAACTTATTTATGAAAGCTTAAATTCAAAGAATGAAATCAGGGAGATTGAAGGTTAAGTTTGTGTACAAAAGAAAAGCTTTTGCTTATGCAGAAAAAAAAATGCATTCAATTCTTAATACCTTGCGCCTTCCTTTAAAAAATATGACTATCTGTTTTCTAAAAACAACTTCAAGCATCAGAACCCAGAATAAAAAGCTTTATCTTACTAACAGCCATGGAGTTTATATAGTTAGCAGACTCAATAGCCCAGCTTCTATATTAAAAACAAGTTCAATGACTAATAAGGATTATTTGTTTGAAAACAAATCTTTAATTTTTTTTATTAGTGATTGTAGAGGATGCCTAAGTTTTCATTTGCTATCTCTGCAAATAATGGTCTGAAAAGAAGAAAATCTGAGTTCTTTCAAAATGTGATACAATATTTCCAATGTCTGCATACCTTTTAAATAAAGCGCCCATTAACAAAACTAGATGTCACCGATCCAGTCAAGCAAACCATTGCTTCTGGTTTAAGTCTAAATTCACTTCTAGCATTCAGTCCTATTCTTTTGAATGAATGTTCTGTTGGTGCTATTATGGAATCAAGAAACAGTAAACAACAGCAACATTCTAGCATAACATTTTTCCAGAAAAGTGTATGACAAAGACTAAATGTGTAAATATTTTCTTAAAAGTACATTGTAATGTCTTATATAACTATATACTTTGTTAATTTTTAGGACCACTGCATTTTGTGTATGTTGCACACTTGAATGGTTTTAGTATTTCATGAGCATATTTCTTTATATTTAGGAAAATACACATATGCCCCCCAAACTGTAATAATAAATGGCTCTAAATCAACACCGATAACAGTAAACTCAGGTGTACCTCAAGGAACAGTCTTGGGTCCACTACTATTTTTAATTTACATAAATGATTTACCAAATTGCATTACTTCAGGAACAAAAGTCAGATTATTTGCAGACGATTGCATAATATATAGAACAATAAAAACAACACAAGACACAGATATTTTACAAAGAGAATTAGATGAATTACAGAAATGGTAATCAAATTGGAGCATGTCTTTCCACCCAGAAAAATGTCAGTTGTTAAGTAACAAAAAAACTAAAACAAATTAATTCCACTTATCTTACTCATGGCAAACCAGTAACACAGACTAAAAATGCAAAATACCTAGGTGTTATAATAAATAAAAAACTGTCATGGAATCCACATATTGATGAAACTATAAAAAAATCAAACAAAGCATTAGGATTTATTAAAAGAAATTTCTATAAATCAAATAAGAACATAAAACTAAAATGTTATTTAACCTTGGTTAGGCCAATAATAGAATATGCATCCTCCGTTTGGGACCCCTCAACTCAAGATAACATCAAGAAACTGGAACAGACACGAAATAGAGCAGTGAGATTCATAACAAACGAATATTCACACTTAACCAGAGTAACACCTTTAGTAAAATCACTAAATTTAGAAAGCCTTCAGGACAGAAGACTCAAAAGTAAAGTAGCAACTATACATAAAACACTGAACCATAATCTTCAAGTACAAAAACAAAATTTAATAAAATACTCTGAAAGACACAAATATAAAGGCACATTCCTCATCCCATATGCTAGGACAAATTTGTACAAATACTCCTTCTTCCCTAGTGCTATTAGAGCATGGAATGGGTTGCCTGAGCTAGCCAGGAAAACCAGTGACTTGGCTGAATTTAAGTCATTGGTTAATATGCATGACTATATGCATGATGCGTAGGAGGTAATCATCTTCTTTTTTGAAGTAATGTCTGTATTGTATAAGATAAGATAAGAAGATAAGAAAAATACACTTTCCAGGTCTGGGAATACACATTTTCATTTTGGCATGTAGGCATCTCTGCTATTTAAGACTATTTGAAATGTTTTTGGCTGATATTTTCACATTTATTTCAAAGCTGTGTTGTATCCATTTTTTTTACGTGGATAAAAATTGCACACAACATCTTATATGTCAAAATAGTGATGCACCAAACCTTTGTTAGTCCTGGGGGACATATGACATGTGCATCCTCTGCCACTTCATTATGTCATTTAGGCAAATGTTTTTAGCCCCATGTCATGAGCTCTGAGCACAGGCATCACATTTTTGTTATTTTGAATCATGTATTTTTTATTTTTTTTTGAAGGGTGCAATCTATGGCATGGCTCAGAGTATTCCTGACAGAAGCATTGTATGTGAAATGGCCAGATTTGTGATAGAAGAAATTTATTCAACTCAGAAGCCATCCATTTGTAATGGAAATCATGAAGCAGCAGCTAATGGTGATGTTCATCCACACTAGTGAAACTTCACATCATAATGTTTTTGTAAACTGTATTTTGAATTTGTTGTCACACATTCTAATTGACTTCATTGCTGATATGAAAAAGTTATTATTGCCCCACAGATTTACATGTTATTACTTTTAAAAATTTAAATTCCAGTCATTGTTTGAATGATGGCTCTTTTATATACCTTTTTAATTGTCAGAACATTTTTTGATGCATTTATAAAGTTGCATTACATCAGATATTGTACTTTTTAAAACATGTTTTTTTCTTTCTTTTTACATTGATTAAACATGTTGACTATTAATCTTTATTCGTACTTTACCAAAATCGAAATTTTTTAAAATGTGAGATTACTGTGATATAATATGATATAATATAATATAATATAATATGATTTTTTTTTTCAATTGGAATTAGTACTAATAAAAAACAAAAGCTGAAAGGAAAGAAGAGTTATAAATGTGTTATAAAAATAGGAAAGTGGGGATATTTTGAAAGAAACTTTGGTTGTACCTGTAAGTTCATTCGTAATTTGCACATAATTTTTGGGTTCTACATTTTATATTTTTGTTATCCTAACACCCATTTCAATGCAGATAATTAGCAGTTCACTCATGTGTTGAAGCAATGAATGAGAAAGATATTAAGGTGTGTAGGCAAGGTGTCGGGCATGGATTATAAAAACATTTTTTGTACCTCACTGTGACATTTTTACAATTTTTCGTTCACCTTTACAATTTGTGATTATAATTGTAGAACAATTAATTATTGTCTTGCTTTCTTTTCTTTTTTTTTTATATTGAACATTTTGTGTTTCCACATGTCAGAAGTTATAAAAATGTTTTTTATTTGTTTTTGTAGTCATTCCAGAATATAGTAATCCAAATGAGAATATTTTGTTCATTACAAGCCATATGCAAATTTGATGTGCCTTTTAAGTTCACCTGTTTATTTATGTGCTAACATTAGGGTCAGCATAAATGTATAGTACAATAGACAACAAACAAGTATACAATTTCTCTCAATTGTATTAAATTGAATTTCAGAAACATAAACAAACAGAAAAATACAACTATTAAACATTTCAAATGCAATAAAAATATAGTGTTTTTTTTTTTAATACCAGTTTCTTATTTTTTGTGCATACTGTATGTGACTGTTCCTTAATGAAGGGAAAAAAAGCTTATCTAAGGGAAAGAACTGCTTATTACTGTCATTTATTTCAAGATGACAGGTTTTAACTAACTAACCAAAAATTAGTTAAGTAATTTTTATATATTTTTTTTTTTTAGTGATTCGTGTTAATTTTTATATATTTTTTTTTATTGATTCGTGTGCTGTCATCGACTATGAATAATTATACAAAATTTCAACTTGATCCAAGAATGGGAAGTAGTATTTTTTAAAAAATGGGACAAAATGTAATAAGGGGAAATGAATGTATACATCCACAGCTCTCATTAAGTAGCATTTCAATAGCAATAGCCTCTTGAGTGGAATCCTAAAAATCCTAGTCTTCACAGAGGTTCAAACCCGGGACCTTTCAGTTTATTCAACTTTCCTATTTCATCAACACATGAATGTTGAACAGCAAGCTACCGCTTGCATTGCTAGCAAATGAAAACAATGCAAGGTGTCTTGAGTCAATCATGTGTCTAGGACACTTCCATTTCAGATGTTCAAATACTTAAAACTAAAAATAGTTGTCTTAGATAATATGAAACTAATGTATGAATATAAGAATATCACAGAATGAAATCTGTCAAAATCTATTGAGATAAGCCTGAACATTACTTATTTTATTCCTTTTTAAAAAAAACTTACTCTGTCTTGGGTCTGGTAAAAAATTTGTATACGTTATTTCACCATTCCGACACCGGCCACATATCAATACTTTCCATGCTGGACTTGTCCGCAGCCTTTGATACGCTAGAGCATGCAATTTTGATAGCCAGATTCCAGTGGCGTACCTAAGGGAAGGGGGGAGGGAGAATTTTAAAATCCCCCCGGGCCCCAAATGGGTGTCCGAAATTTATTTGTAATTACATAAATGAATGTATTTGACAAATAGTGTCAACGGGTGTTTTTTTTTTTTTTTCAACATTTATGGATTAAATTTATCACAAGAACTAGATCTAGGTCTATCAGTAGCCTTTGTTGACATTTTAAAAATATTTTTTCCCACAGAGATCAAAGTTTTTTTTAAAGTTCGTTTTACATTTTAAACTTTGTTGCCACGAATAAAACTGTATGATATACAGCGAATTCCAGGTATCTTATTGTTACCTTTACTAATAATAGATATAAATGGCGAGTATTTTATGGCTACACTAATTAACCTTGAAGCAAAATTTACAGAATCGAGTATAACATCCAAAAGTTATTCTTAATAATGCTAGAATAGTCCATCATTCGGGTTAGGCGTCTATAATTTCAGAATTTAACTTCACACTCGAGTTATTACCCCTCTATTCATCTTTCCTCAATCCAATAGAAACTATCTTTTTATTTCCATCTAATCCTTTTGCTTTTGTACAAAACATAAATAAAAAAACAATGACGTAATATCATATAATATTAGCACATCCTTCCTTTTGCGTTATTATCACACCCTTCCTTCCAAAGTTCTTAAGAGTGATATCTACTAGCAGGGCCGGCCCTAGCATTTGCGGGCCCTTTGCGAAACGGATCGCGCGGGGTCTAGTCTGGGTAGGGATAAGCATAATGTCAAAATTATTTTTTTTGAATTAGAAAATAAGCCTACTTTCGTCTTTGCGATACATTTTTATCAAATGAAAGCTCGCAATGCCACTTCTTATTTATTGGCACCCCAAAATGTCAATTTTGTCTATTCTTCAGGAGATTTGAATAAATTTTTTAAAAAGTTCAGGACTTTACCTTATATTTTGCCTGGAGGCCCTGGAAAATCAGGAGGTCGCGAAAACCCGGTTATTTTATATACGTTATAATGGTTTAATTTAATAATGTACACTTAGAATTAGCGCGGGGCCTATGAAAGCGCGGGGCCCACTGCGACCGCATAGTCTGCAGTGGCCTAAGGCCGGCCCTGTCTACTAGGAACTTTAACAATTCGTCCACTTCTGGTTGTCTTGACTGGCACAACAAGTTCTCTAGACGTTGGTCTATAACTGTCTGTTTCGTTTGTTCCAACAGTTTGCAGTTCATTGTCTTCATCGGTATCATAGTACCCAGAGATGTCTTCATCGAAACTCTTATTCAAAAAGCATTGATTTCTTCTGTATGTTTTTTTTTCCATCGTTTGTCTTTATGATGTAAGATCTGAGTGATGAATGTTTTTTTATGACAACTGCTTTCTGCCATGTTTGACCTAGACGAACTCTCCGACAAAATAATCTTTAGGTAGTCTTGCTTTTGCATCGTATTTCACTTTGCTTTTCATCTGTCGTTTGTTGAGTAATGTCTCTGGTTTCAATAGTTTGGGATCAGTTGGAATGATTCCCTGAGTCTTCTACTTGTCAGCAGTTGTGATGGTCAATACGGCAGTCCGCTTATCGGAGTATTTCTATACTCGAGCATAACGAGATATTGTTATGACATGATTAGGAATTAGTTATTTGTTTCGGGGATATGGGGAAAGTTTTACTTAGCGACAAATGACGTGACAGATCTTTAAAAAACAAGAACGCTCTTAGTGACGCTAGAAAGAGGATGCTTTGTGTAGAGCAGTAGAATAGAGATACGAATTTACGGACATAGCTGACATAGGACGATTCCCTTCTTATCTATTAAATGTATTTGTAAAACAGCATCAGCGTCGACTACCTATTTTGATTGTTTCGGCTTTTCGCCGGTGTTACTGAAGTAGTTTTGAGTTCGGTATTACCTCCAGTCAGACGTAGATCTACACTAGATCAATCTACAAGCATCAACACCGCGCGGAAGCCTGAACAACGTGGCGACCCCCGACTCGGAGCTTACTGGCAGCAACATCAAGAAGAATAGAAGCCCTCTGTTAGGAGGAGGCAGAAGTTAACGTCATCGGCCTAGTCTGCAGCTAGACCCTGATTATACAGCCACGTCGGCGAAGGAAAGCCAGTGAGATCCTGGACTCGTAGAACTAGGAGGTAACGAAATATAGATCTAGATCTACAGTTGTGATTTGTAAATGCCCATACTTGTGGCATCGTATTGAAGCTTGTATCGAGAAGGCTACAGTTTGTGGAGGGAAGAAAACCGTCCTGTCGATTCCGTACTGAAGAGATATCGCCTTCCCGGCATAGTGAGAACGAACGTGAAGGTCACCTTCTGCAAGGCCAAGATCGACCGTTGGGGTCACGCCAAAGAACTTTTGACGTAGGAGACATCGTACTGCCTACAGCACTTAAGTATAGTAGTGCTAATTTGATCTACAGCTCGGCTGAATTCTGTGCTACACGTTAGATAGCCAGATAGCCGGTAGTTTAGCACTGGACTTTGATTTTGTCGCTGTGTCAATTGTTGGACCGTTCCAGGTTCACTTTGGACAGACGACCACCTGGAACCACCGGACCTGCGTCGGAATCAGCAGCCGGAACCAGACTCTACGCCACTGACGAACCGGAGCCAGACGACAGATCACCGTGAACACCAGAACCAGACGCCGTACCACCGAAGAACCGGAGCCATTGCAGACAAGCACCGAAGGACCTCGGAGAGCCGAAACGTTCGTTGTTCTTGTCTCACCGCTAGGGAAGACATCGCCGTGAGCCTTGCCGCCGGGACAGACATTAGCGTAGGAAGAGTGGACCCGAGACTAACTGTGGAGTTATCGCCGCTTCTTAGACAGATAAGTCAAGTGTTATTTAACTACTTTCTCCTTAGAATAATTAGAGTCTGTAGGGAAGTGACCAATCGCTAGATTATCACTACCAGGTTAAATCGTGGTGGATTGGGGATATCCTTAAAATTGGGTGTAATCTAGCAAGAGGTCCATATATATGTTTAGCTGTTAATGCGTCCTGTATGTGAGTGTGAATCATTTAGTTAAGCATTTGTTAGTAACGTCATGTATTAATTGTTTGCAATACTCTCGTCTTAAGTCTTACTGTCAGACGAAAGTCTCATTCATTAGAACTAGATCTATAGTTTGGTGTTCATCGTATTTAAGTTTATTTTCATAGTTTATTTGTATGAGTTGTAAGTTATATACACTCCTGGCTGTGAAAGCAGGTAAGAAGTAACTAAGATCTAGCGTAATCTAGACTAGATCTGGGGAACAATAGAGGTGAAGCCTGATTGCCCAGTTGTAATTTTAATATTTGTAAATAGACAGGTTGGTCTATTTACCGGCCACTAGTGTTGAGTAACACATTGCCGGTTGAGTGTGCGTGTGTCGCACAGCGTATTCAGTCGGGTCAAAGTGTAGCCTACACACTTGTACCAAGGATACTAAGTGTATCTTGAGAAAGGGTAGAAGTGGGTATTAGTCTAAGTTGGTAGTTAGACGCCAAGGGTTTTGTTTGTTGGTATAAGAGGTACCATAAAGTAGGATAAAGTAACAAATAAGGAATATGGCAACTACTTCAGGTTACGACCTAGAAGAATTTAGAAAAAAGCTAATTCATGAAGCCAAGACAGAATTGGAACTGCGAGGCAAGGAACTAACTGTATATGTGCAGCAGATGGTGGCGGCGGAAGCAGAACGTTTGGAGAGAGAGAAAAAAGAAGAAGCAGATCGCAGAGAGCGGGAACGAGTCAGAGAAGCTGAAAGAGCCAGAGAAAAAGAAAAAGAAGAGGCAGACCGTGTAGAACGGGAAAAAGTCAGAGAAGCGGAACGCATCGAGAGGGAGAAGAGAGAAGAGGCGGACAGAAAAGTGAGAATTCAAGTTGAGCAGATGAGGATAGAGGCTGGTGTAAGTGTGCCCATCGAAGGGAACAGCAACAATAGTGCCAACATAGAAAGCCATGGTAGCGCCGCATGGATGAAAAAGAAAATACAACCTTTTGCGGAAGACAAGGACGACATCGGCGACTATCTGAAACGCTTTGAAATTAAACTAGCAAAGTTTAATGTCCAAGAGAGGGAGTGGTCCGAAATCTTGTTGGACTTCGTACATGGGAAAGCCCTCACGATTTGCCAGAACCACGACCACTCGATGCAAAACAGCTATCAGGTGCTAAAGAAGGAACTGCTAAACGCATACGGGCACAACGCGGCAACATTCCGAAAGAAGTATTACGAAAACACTCCATCCAGCCAAGTTGATCCACAAACAACTATCAACTCGGAGAAGGACTTCTTCACTAAATGGCTCGGATTCGAGAATGTGGAGAACACCTACGAGGGGTTGAGGAACTTTATTCTGATTGACAATTTCATCAATAAGTGCGACCCTCAGCTACAGTCTTTTATAAAAGAAAGAAACCCTAAGATAATTGAAGACTTGGTAGAAATTATGAGGATCTTTAAGAATGCGTACCCAAACAACCCACTTTCAGTTAGAGACCACAAAAAAGTTATTGACCTTGTAAATTATGTAAAGGGAAATGATAGAAATGAGAGGGATTATGGTAGAAGGAATGATGTTAGTGATAGGGACACCTATGGTAGGAGAAATGATAGGGTCAGGGAACGTGGGAACAATGGTCGGGATAGTTATGAGGGCTTAAATGATAGATCCTGGGAAAATGAAAACAATGGCAGGGAAAGTTATGATAGGAGAATAGATAGACCTAAAGCGGGTGATAGAAATCTTAGGGAGGTTACATGTTTTAACTGTCAGGAAAAGGGACACATGACATACCAGTGTAGGAAACATAGAGGGAATGGAGCTGGCAATGGGAATACACAGGATAATAGTGGCACTAGTGACAGAGGAGGTAATCAGAGAAATCATAGACAAGAAAGGGATAACCGGCCACCGGATAGGGTTAATTTTGTAAGGAGCATCCAAGACAGGGATCGTGATAGTAGGGATAGTGAACCAGATGAAGAAATTAACTACGTTGATTGTGGGGAAGATAGATTTAAATTATATCCGGGCATGATAAATAATAAGCAGATAAATGTGATCCGGGACACAGCTAGCAGTACACTCGCGGTTAGAGGGGGATTAGTTAAGTCCAATGATTATTTAGGCTATACCAAATCAGTCAGATTGGCAGACGCGCAGTTAAGAGGTTCGAAGCGTGCAAAGTGTTCCTTCGATCTCCATTGTACACAGGGTATTGTGAAGGGGTAGCCATGCCGAGGTTATCTAGAGATGTTTTACTTGGAAATGTAGCAGGTGTCAGAGCCGCTTCTGATAAACAGGTTAGAAGTTGGAAAAGCAGATATGGCAACATGAGGCGAAACAAACTTAGAAAGGACAGAATTTGTTTTAACTGCCATAAACATGGGCACATCGCTAAAGACTGTTGGAGTAGGGCAGAACAGTCTGAACAGAAGATTGCGAGTTCGGATAGGAGGCACAGGTCTGTATCCGACATTGATGATAGAAGCGATGACTGTGGTAGCGGTAAGCGCACGTCATACAGAGGAAGAAGGACACATGCGGGCTATAGTGGTGTAAGAAGAGATGTTAACTCCAGTTGGAAAGAACAAATGTATGGGTCGTGTAGATAGCCTGTGAAACATAACACTATACAACCGTAGTGTGTAAATAAGTTGATTGGTTTGATATTTGAAGTGTTTATTCTTAATTAATTGACTTACCTAGTAGTCATAGCTAGGCAGTTATTATGTTGTTGTAGTATTAGTTAGTATTAGATTGACTCATGTTAGTTATTTATTATGTATGAATATTAATATGTATGAATTGTATGTATGGAGGTATGAATAGATAGGGCATTTATAAGGCGACGAGGTATTGATACCCAGGGAAAGTAAGTTTTATAAGTTATTCCTTGTTGTTGATCATGATCATACATCAGTAAAGAGTTAGGTCGCGCTGGGACAAGTAAGTGGAGAGAGGAAATAAAATACACTTGTAAATGCCAGAACGAACATTAGTTGTATAGTGGGAGAACGATTATTGATAAATGTCAATTTGTCATATTAGGTAAAATGTCTGTCCTGACGTGTGAGGGAAAGTGGTGGAACCTCTGGAATGTGATGTGATAAAGTATGGATATACGGACTATGTCGGCGGTCACCTATGGCACATCACATTGGACAGTATCACTTTGTGACATTTGAGGGAAATAGGTGTTCAGATCAACTTGAGTTTGGGACAATGATGAAGAAGTTAAAACCGAAATAAACACTCAAGTTGTGTTGTCTTTTATGTTTCCCTACATTTTGGCCCTTGCACAATGTAAGACTAAGACAGTAGATAAAAAATTGACTGGCAATTTTTTTTAGCGGGAGGGGGAGGAGTTGTTATGACATGATTAGGAATTAGTTATTTGCTTCGGGGATATGGGGAAAGTTTTACTTAGCGACAAATGACGTGACAGATCTTTAAAAAACAAGAACGCTCTTAGTGACGCTAGAAAGAGGATGCTTTGTGTAGAGCAGTAGAATAGAGATACGAATTTACGGACATAGCTGACATAGGACGATTCCCTTCTTATCTATTAAATGTATTTGTAAAACAGCATCAGCGTCGACTACCTATTTTGATTGTTTCGGCTTTTCGCCGGTGTTACTGAAGTAGTTTTGAGTTCGGTATTACCTCCAGTCAGACGTAGATCTACACTAGATCAATCTACAAGCATCAACACCGCGCGGAAGCCTGAACAATATGGATCTTTTCCACTTTTGTTTGCTTTGAATACTTTTGCTTTCGTACAAAACATTAACAACCAACATGACGTAATATCATAATATTAGCACAGAAGCTTCTTCATGCAGTGATAAATTAAGAATTTTTTGCTTATCTGGAATTCTGGTCAAAGCTCTGCGCCCAATTAATATAGTTCAGAAGAAACTACAAAAGTCTGGACTGCATATACGGAAGCTGCTAAAGAAATTAGTACCCTTACATGGTTTCTGCAAAATGATGAGAAACTGACAAAAACCCAATCCATCGAAAAAGCAAAAGAAGGTAGTGAATACTATGGATTCCCTGTAATCAAAACAACCAGAAGAAAGAAAAGATTTGATGGGAAGTTGAGTTCTAATGTAGGACTGTCAATAGAACTGCAATTCAAAGTTGCGACAGAAGTGCTGGACATATTTCATATGGAGATGAAGGGCAGATTCCAAAGGCTGGAAAGAAAATGGATACCTTTGGGTTTCTTCTTGAACCAAGACACCTGTTAGATGAAGACACACGTATGACAAACTGTGCTACTTTTCCTGTTTATATGATGAAATAAACGGAAAATCGCTTTTTCAATGATGTCATTGATGCACGAGCACTTTTCATCATCAAACTAGTAATACAATCACCAATAGACATATTGAGGAAACAGGCTTCATATGGTAATTACGCGTGCTCAAACCTTGCAACCTCATCCGAATACCGCTAACTCAGGCCACTTCCATTACGTCATGTGAGATCATTCTTAAAGCTCAAGTTCATCAAAAACTATCTAAAAAGGCTTATCATGGCTTTAATGTCAGTAAAGTCACAAATACTAGAAAGTATCGATGTAGATGATGTTATAGATGTCTTTGCTGCACAGAATGCACGACGTGAAGCGATATCAATTGAGATTTGTCACTTGTGCATTATTTAACTAATAAACAACGTTATTATTCATTAAAAGAGTCTTAATGATTATTTTTGTTAAGTTTACTGATATATTTATGCGTACATTATCTCATGTCATATGTCGAATGTCAAAATGCAAGGGGCCCCCAAAGAGGTCAATCCCCCGGGCCCCCAAATCCCTAGTTACGCCCCTGCCACATTCTCTGCCACTTTTGGTTTAGCAGTCCTAAAGTGGCTTGGATCCTACCTGACTGAACGCTTACAAAGTGTCTGTTAACGGGACAGAGTCAACAAGTTTGCTCTTGAAGTGCGGAGTACTCAAAGGATATGTTCTAAGCCCTGTAGTGTTCACTAAGTATACTTACCCACTCAGCGGTGTCATACAGCCAACCAGCATCTTATACCATTTCTTTGCCGATGACTCAGTTATACGATTCCTAAGTACCCTCAGAGGTATCGCATCTGGCAGCAAAAATCAGTGGTACCGTTGCAAGGAAGAGCAATTTGATGGTTGAGAATAAGCTAAAGATGAACGAAGACAAGACAGAAATAATTAAGATTGGCACACGGAACAACATCTCAAAAGTCGAGAGCACAGATCCCCTTTTTATCACAAGCTGCCACTTATGTTCATGTAGTGCGCAATCTTGGACTTTTCTTTGACTCAACACTATCTTTCGACCCACACATAAGGCAGCTCTGCAAGAGTCGTTATCTGCAGCTGCGCAGATTAGGCCAGATCCGACGATATTTAACAACGGAATCAACAACAACAACAAAAAAAAAAGCTAGCTCTGTCATTCATACTCTTCCGCCTTGACTACTGCAATGCCGTGCTAGTAGGTATACCCGATGACAAAATCGCCAAGCTGCAACCATGGAACTATACTAACTGCAACCAACTAATTGAGAACAAATCTGTGCAAATAGGCCAAAGAAAAACAAAGAAAAACAACGAGATTCTGCTACTACTCTCTTGCACACACTCTATTGGCTTTCTGTGAAAGCGAGAATCGACTACAACGTGGCCACACTTTGTCACAGTGTATCTATAATAAAGAAAATGCCCTTGTATCTTTGCGAACTGATCACTCCATATGTCCTTCAGAGAGCTCTTCGCTCAATGGACTCAACGCTTTTAGTGGTGCCACGTTTCACCCTCAAAAGCTACGGTCTGAGGCTTTTTCAGTGCACGGACCAATGGTTTGGAACTCACTCCCGATCTATCTCAGATAAATGCCACACTACATTCAAGAAGAACATTAAAGATATATCTGTTTAAAACTTTTTTTTAGATTAGTTTGTCATTTTGGCTCTTGTGTTTATGTTTGTAATGCTACCACAGCACCTTGAGCCTACATTTTGTTTGTTACCAGCGCTCTATAAATTAAACTATTATTTCTTCCACATCCAATCTCAGATCAAGCTGAAGTTTTTGCACAATTATTTCTTTTACCTGACAACACAAGAATCAATATTTAAAAAAAAAATTAGTTAATTGATTATTGATAATTAATTATTTTGTTTGGTATCGAACAAAGGAAAGCAATTGTACTTCACTAATGTGCTGTTATAAGTTGAATACTTTGTAGAAAAAAATAGGTCACCACTCTATAGTTTGAAACTAACAATAGATAACCAAAAACCTAATTTCATAAGCACTTTGCTGGCACAGTGGTTAGAATGTCGGCTTGAGCCCTCAAGTTTAAATTCAAGTCGTTCAACTTTAAAAAAAAATGCATTAAAAAAGAGATCAGTCACGAAGATACCCCCTTTTTTCCCACACAATCCCTTTCCCAACGGGTCCAGACAAGTAATAGGATCACGGCGTATTGAGAACGCTAATAGCATGAAATAGCGCTAAAGAAAAACAATTGGGTATAAATATTTCTTATCGCACAGATTTATTGTTGTTAGTATAAATCTATATCTCTCAAACTTTTTCTATAACGGAACTCTTAGTAGGCCTACTATTGAAGAATTTAGAAGAACACTTTGCTTATTTGTTTAAAGGATGGATAGTTTCCTTCCTATTTATTTCAATAGAACAATAATATTTAAACCACATTCTAAATTTAGCTTTACACTTAGGCTGTAGGAAACTGAAGTAAAATAACGAGAACTTGTTTGAACTATAATGGTACACTTCAAACTCGACCAGAGATCATTTAGTGATTGATCTTCGTGTCTTATTTTCAATACAGAGTCAGGATCTAGATCAGTTCAAAGTGATGTGGTTATAACAAAATTTCCGTTACCGAGAAGAGCTAATTTATCTTCTTCCTCGTTCTCATTATAATGTTGGAGCGTTCAAATGATTTGACCAATATATGAGATGAACTGCTCAGTGGTTTCCTAATCAGGGAGCTCTCCATAAAGTTTTCTTTTATAGGTGTGTTTTGGGGCCAGAGTCTTGTTTGGCCTCTTGGCAGTTTTGAAGGACATGGTCAGCATTCACATGGGCAGATTTCACTAGTTCATATTTTGAGCTTCCGGAACATATGTTGTCTCATTCTGTCGTGTCCGGTTCTGAGGCGAAAGATTAGACGTTGATCTTGTCAAGAGCTTATAAAATCAAATTGTACTTTTTTTTTTTTTTGCATTTACTTAATAATTTATTTGTAGGCCTACTAGTTCATTATTCCAGTAGTTCGTGGAACACCTAGTCAGTGTCTAGTGTTCTTCAGAACACATTTTGGGGAACAATGGTCTAGATCTACTACAAATTTAATTGCATGACTGATCCAGAAATGGCAAACATTAAACATAAAGATAATTTTATATGCAGTGACGGAGGCCAAACTCTGATGACAGTGGTGGACCAAACTCAATAGGACGTCCAATGCCAAGCCATTCAGTACAAAAAAGATCCCAACTAATTGATACTAGATTTGAAAAAAACTTTTTATTTAAAAGTACTTTCAAAACATTTTTCTTGTTTTTTTTTTAATATGCCAATCCACTTTACTATTAGAATTTTTGACAGCCAGATCTGGCCCTTCGGATGCATTTTGGACATCACTGCAATATAACATTGATTTTTCTTTTCTTTATAAATTCTTTTCTTTTTTTTTCAAGTCCATCTAAATATATAAGCATTTCAACATCTCTCTATCACTTTCAACATCTAACAATTTCAACATTTCTCTATCACTTTCAACATCTAACAATTTCAACATTTCTCTATCACTTTCAACATCTAAAAATTTCAACATTTCTCTATCACTTTCCCAGAATGTGCATTCTATCTTTAAAATAAATTCTTGAATCATAGAAAACAAAGTGTACACAAAATGCAGATTATAGTGATTAACTGGAATTAGTAACTGTATATACACTAAGATATGGTAACACATGACAATAAACTGCTAGTTAAATGAAAATAATAACAATGGAAATTAAAAGTTGGGATATTTTAATTATTTCTCTATTTTGCCCACTTAAGTTAGTTGATGACATTTTAAAAATGTATATATGTTCCAAATATAGCCTACATGGTACATAGCACTTTATGTTGCAAAATGAATGATAGAAAAATACAACAATAATGTATACATTTTAACTGGATAGATGATTCATATGTTCCTGTGTGTTAACTATAGCTAATAACATCTATTTAGAAAGACATTAACTGCATACATTTTCTTATAATTGCCACTTTAGACTGCAGAATGTACTAGTGGATGACAGTGCACTAGATCTGTGCATAACAACAATACAATACTTACGCAAAACATACTAGGAGAAGGAAACTAAATTCAAACCTTTGCTGCTTTGTGGCTATACCGAAACATGAAAAGGTTTCAGAAGTCAACCCTGAGGAAATATCAGGAGCTGGTGACCTTTAGGCAGCTTGCAACACAGTGCTACACCCTGACAAAACCTGGGACGCTGCTGATCCTAAACTGCATTGACACCTTTTGTTCTATTAGACACATCAGCTGTGTGCCAACAAAAAACCATTGTGCTGGGCAATATTGTTCCAACCATAGATAATACTCTGTATTTCATCTCATCTATTTTCTTTTAAAAAAAAAAAGATACATGAAGATCTGTCATAAGGTCATTTTAAAACAAACAGTTTATGAATTACCAATGTCTTACCCTAAAGCCTAGGATCAATGATCCTATCTAGATAGATTAAACATTTACCAGAAAAAAAAATGGTTGGAAAGATTTAAAAATGAGCTGAGATCTCTGTAAAATAGAGACCCATTTTATTTTCTCAGCAAAGCAAAGAAATATCTGTAAAACTAAAACTTAAAAAACATGTCAGTTTAAAGAAGTTCACAAGTCATAATATCAGAAAAAAAAACAAACAAACTATGTCTTAGACAATATGTGCGTGATTCTAATAATGTTAATTTTTTTAACAGCATAGTCAGGGTGTACAAAACACTTCACCTAACCCTTTAGTTACATAAAGGCTACATGTGTTCAGAAAAAAATGTTTCAATAATTTGAATAAATGTATGAATAATTCAAAATGAACTAAAGGAAAAAAAATATATGCAAATTTATTACTATTTTAAAACCACTGAATTGTGAAACATAATCTATTTACAATACTTAATCACTAATTGATAATTTAACATTTATATAACAGCAGAAAGAAAAATTTGACATATAAAAATATATAATTTCATTCAGTTTCCTAAGATTTCTTTTGTTAAGTAATTATATTCCATTTTTGTGTGCACAATAAAGTATGGATCACAGAAAGGCAGTAATGGTAGTAAACAACCAAACACATTGCTTGTTACAGCAACATTTTTTTAAAACACATTAATAACATAATTCATTGTGGTTGTATCTCACAGAGGTCAAATAAATAATGTTTAATATCAACGTCAGGATTGGTTAGTTCAAGAATCACATTAGTGTCAGTTTCATGTCCTTGATGAAAGTCTCTAAGACAGATAACACGCTAAGGGTTTCAGGCCCTCCATCCAGCTTCACATATCTTAGCAGCATGTCACCACAACCACATTTCTTCAGATACGAAAAGGATCTACAATAAACAAAGAATAATTACATGGTATGGATACTAAAGTATAGTCACTAAGTAGCCTTACATTTAATTTATAGCCACTTTTAAGAGATACAAAATTTTCCTTCAGGGCAGTATAATATTAAAAGCTAATTTCGAACCTAGAATTAGTTGGTGACATGAAGTACTCATTCATTACTTTCATAACTTACAAAGTTAAATGAGTAATTATTTGTGTTTGATTAGAAATATTTTAAAAAATATCTAGGTTAAAAACCATATCTATTCAATTAATGTCAATTATAATACCTATTTTAAAGATTGTCTTAAAGACATTGCTATTTGGATCATTTTGAGAAAAGTATCACTAATTATTTATAAAATCAGAGAATTAAATACAATATATCTGGTTCCTAAAAAACCTAAAAAAATATTTCAGGTTAAGGTCAATTTATTATCTGTATTTACAAAACAGAAATGGACATTTTTTCAAAATGTAAACTTTCAGTATCATCAAACTTGCCTATAGTTTATTTAATTAATATTGTTAAATGTCTATTGTGTCTGTTAGCAGAATTATATAAACTTCTAATTATTAGGCAATTTTTCTTTAGCTAGTATATAGTTCTTCACTGTCTTGCAGATCAAGGGCATATGCACTAACAGTGTACCATATGTTTCTACATTTATGTAATCTCTGAACTCAAACGAGCAAATATCTTTAATGACTATGACTTACCTGTATAAAGCATAGTAATCCAGCTCAGCTTGTTTTAAAAATCTTTTTAATTTATTCAGGCAATGCACAAACTGTGAAGAGAAAAAAAAAAAAAATTTCAGGTACAATCTTTTTGAGTTTGGCTTTTTGCTTACTCATTATTTGATAAGAAAACAAACACTGAATAAAATATAAATGTCACAAGTACCAGTCACAGTGGAAGTTTTTAACTAGTATGATGCCATCTCTTGCTGGAAATTAATGGTTCGTACTAGAAAGGCTAAAAATAGCTAAGAAATTTCACAATCATTAATATAGAGCTTTCTAGAAGTATTATGAACAGAAAGATCCTAAAAGACACAAATGATATAAAAAAGGGGAAGTTGAAAAAGATCAGGTGTCAGTGCATTTAACATGAATATTTCTTTGTGCCATTAATACAATTTTATACTATAATATTGAATGAGAAGTTTATATAACTCTGCTCATAGACACATTTGAGATCAAAAGAAAATCCACTGCCAAGGACAGATGTAGACAGCAAAAAGAAAATCTAAATCGACCACCGGCGGACAATGGTTATGCCTGCATTGCATGTGGCAAAATATGTAGGTCACAGCTGAGGCTGTGTAGTCACAGAAACTGCTGCATTCCTCATTAATCTTTGGACTTGAAGACAAGCCTTATTATTATAATTATTGG
This sequence comes from Biomphalaria pfeifferi, assembly GCA_030265305.1. Lineage (NCBI taxonomy): Eukaryota > Metazoa > Mollusca > Gastropoda > Planorbidae > Biomphalaria > Biomphalaria pfeifferi. The sequence goes on along the minus strand of JASAOG010000130.1, from coordinate 158,864 downwards.
ATATTGTAATTTTGAAGAACTAATGAATCTGCTTATTTTACTTATGGAGTTAAACTTAAGTGGTAAATATGTTTTATCAGAAAGAGTGTTATTTAATAGGTCTACAAATTCACATCCAACTTGAGTGAAAACAGAAAAGTTATTACATGTGACAGTTCCTGGCTAGCGCAACAATAACTTAAACATTTTACTTATATATATATATATATATATATATTTAAAGTAACAGAGCATCAACTTACAGTAAGTTTTATAGTTTCTAAAAAATCTTTTATCTTAGAAACATTTGTGGGATCAAAACTCAAAAGTTTCTCTGAAGCTTGTGTACAAAAGTTACAACTGTCTGGAAGAATTGAAATAATTCAATTAAAAATGTTTATGGCACTCAAGGTGTCATTTCTTAATTAAGAAGGAATCTTATTTACCTAAATATATACAATTGATTCCAAATCCATAAATATTTCAAAATTGAAAATCTTATGAAAGTAAAACAATTTGTTACATTTTTAGGTCTCACTAGTAAGTTTTTAAAAAGATAAAAAAAAAAAAAAAAAAAAAAGAATCTGAATAAACAAAGCCTTTAACCCTACATGTTTTATCAAAAGTCACAGACTGTCCTTGTTTTAGTGTAATTGTAATAACAATGGGCTGCAGAAGCCATAAATCATTAGTGTCAGGACAAGTTTCAATCTTCACACTTTCTGATGACTGCAGCTGTTCCACAAGACTTGATATACTAACACAGTTAATAAACCTGACATTGAAAAACAAAACAAGAAAAACCTAAAAATACTTTTTTTTTTAAAAACAACGCTTATAAGAAGTGTAATTGTATCAATCAGTCATGTGATAAAACTGTAATTAGAGATGGGAATCGAACCTAATTTTTAAAATTTGTTTTTGGTTCGGTCAGATTTAAGATTGAGTTCAGTTCGGTTCGATGACGAGTATAGTTTGGGTTCTGTTCGGTCAGGTCAAAAGTTCGGGTTAGGCTCGGTTTGATGTTATGAAATTATGTAATAGCAAAATTAAGTTATAAGGTTTAATGCAATTTATTAGTTAAAACAATTTCATTTGAATTTTTACATAAAACAAATACTTTGTAACATATAATAGGCCTATGGGCAATACATTTTACAAAAAAATGTTGCCTACATAAAATTTAAGCATTATGAAAATTTCTTAACGGAGATAGAATCGAAAATGCGGCAGGTTTTCGCTCAAGTTGGCAAGGGGTTTAATTCTGGGCGGGACTTGGCGCTAAGCATATTCTGGCCTTTTTCTCTTAGTAAGAAGATACAATTTTTAAAAAAATGCTAATATTGATGTGTTTTCTTTCAGAACACACTATTCATTCAAATAAAAAAAAAAAGTCGAGGGCCATATTAAATGTAATAATAAAGAGGCAGCACTGGCTAGTAGTATTAGACATCTCTGTTGAGGACATTTTTTTATTTTTTAAACAAAAGTCGGCACAATAATAAATTGCAATAGATGGAAGAAATTCGACATTTCTGAGACAAAAAGTCCACAAGAATCACACTAGCGGAGATGTTTTAAAATGTTTTCTTCAAAATGTTTTGTTTCATATTGTTGCATCCGCGCCTTGCAAAAAGCACTCTACATTTAACAATGACTTATTAGAAGATAAAATGACATCTTCTACTTAATATATTTTAATTTTTAAACATGTAATTTTACTAATATTCAGATAAGTTATACTGAAAATAAAACATGTTTTTCGACGCCCTCTCTCCTTGTTTGTTTGTTGTTGTTTATTTGCCACTTACAAACAGCTAGTACAATTGAACCAATAAAGGCGTTTTATATTTTTACTTAATAAACTTTAAAAGCAATTTCTTATGTGAACAGCTTAACTGTTATTACAATATACACATATTTTAACTTGAGATAAAGATGTAATTTTAATGAAATATACTGATATTTAAACGAAATCTAGCTCACCACAAAACAACATCCATACTCTTGTATGTCTCAAGATTGTCTGCCATCTCACATTTGCATTACGCTAATTACATCATCCTTAATGCAACCAATCAATCTCTTAACCTCTTCTTACCGCCACCAGGAAACACACACACACTCTATAACATCCCTTTTTTGTCAGGAAGTTGCATCCCCCCTCCCCCAATTCGAGGTACTGCCCACCCCCGGGGGAGGACCCAAAGTTTGAGAAACGCTGCATTAAAAATATTTATGATCAATAATGCAAAACAGAATAATAGTTATATGGAATACTTCACAATTCTAAAAAATAAAACTCTAAAAAAATGTAAATACCGTTATATATAAATTAAATATTAAGTATTTCTAATATCAAATATTTATAAAACAGATTCCGTTTTTAAATGATTTTACTATGAAAAGAAGATAATTAAAATTTATTTTAAACTAGAACACAAATGAACTTTTTGTAGATTTATATTTACACTTTAAAATCTGCCAAAAATATTCTACTCTCAGCTAACAGCCATTTCAAATAAAAGTGACAATCTTTTAAAATTGTCTTTCTACTTACTAGATCTAGGCCTATTTACAGGGAGGGCTATTCAACTCAAAACAAATATTGCAAACAACCCATGAAAATTCAAGGCCAGAGAAGAGTCGGCACATCTGGAAAAACCCATGGGAATCCATCACGCGCAGCTTTTTATTTTCTTTTTTAAAGTTTCCAAAATACCCCCCTCCCCCACAGTTTCCAAGTTTTCAAAGGATAATGGAATCATTATAATTAAAATAAAATATTTAAATATTTTTTTTTTATTATTGTTAAACCAAAAATATATAAAAAAGGGATGTATAAATTGCAAAATTAGTTCAGTTAAGATAAAGAGGGTTCGTTCGGTTCGTACCAAGCAGTTTCAAAGTTCAGGTTCGGTTTGGTCATAAGTGAGGTTCGAGTTCAGTTTGTTCGGTTCAAGTTCGTTTTGTTTCCCATCTCTATCTTTAATAGATCTAGACAAACAACAATAAATCTGTGTGGTTGTTTTTGTTTGGCGCTATTTCATGCTTTAAGCTTTTCTCAATATGCTATGATCCTATCACTTATCTGGAACAGTTGGGAAAATTGGGTGGGAGGGAGAAGAAAGAAATGGATAATTGGGTGGATTTTACCGTAATTGGTTTTTAAAAGCATTTACAAAAAAAAATTGAGAAAGGCCTGAATTCAAACTTGTGGTTCACGCCTCTTCAGGCCAACCTGCTAACACTCTGCTAGTGAGGTACTTATGACTAGAGAAGATTGTATAGTTATATATTTTTTGTTTCAATTTAGAGCAGCAACCTATAAACAGGACTAATTCTGCTTATACCACCACTTCAGTCTCAAATACAATTGCTTGTCCTTGTTCGAGATACCAAACAAAATAATTAATTACCAATAGTTAATTAACTAATTGGTTAATTTTTTTTTTTATTGATCCTTGTGTTCAGGTAAAAGAAATAATTGTGCAAAATTTCAGGTTAATCAGAGATTGGGTGTGGGAGACATAATGGATACAAACTTTTTACCAGACAGACATAGAAAGGATTTGGATTTTGGATTTGTGGCACATCAGCACAATTCAGGCCATGTCATGCCCCAGATAGACAAAGTGTTGATACAAGCTTTGTAACAAGGAAACAGTCGTTATTAATCAAACAATTCATACCATTAGGTATGAGCTTAGCAAAGGAATTTCAAATAACAAGATTGACTATTTTTTATGAAATTTTCTGTACCTTCTAATGTCATCTTCTTGTTCTTCAGTTGCATCATTTATTTGAAGATTTGCATTCAGTAAGGCCTAATAGACAATCATAAACATAAGCCTTATTATTAATAATATTAATAGTAATAAGCAATCATGGGTCCATGGTGTTAAAATTACTTTTATAAAAAAAATATTAAAAATTCAAAAAACATTTTTGAGAAGCTTAAAAAAAAAGATTATAAAATATTTATAACTAAAGACACTGCATGCTTGCTTACACGAAGTTACTAACTTTCTATAAAGCTTTATATTTCAAGAAAAAAACAAAACAAACAACATTATATTTTTGATACATCAAAGTTCAAAACTAAAAATTTACTATCAATAAATTAAAATTAATTTACCAAGAAAAGAACTGAGTATAGAATATATTTACTGAGTATAAAAGGTGCTGAATCCCAGACCCAAAGTACTGTATCGTTCTTGTAAGATATTCTAGAACAACATAAGGCCACTGCTCCAGGTAACTGTGAATTCTGGTGCTTAATTGACTAAGCTATTAGCAAAAATGATAACAATTAATTTTAGTAGAAAAATATGATTTAATATACTTTAAATTTTTAATCATTATAACAAAAAATATTAAAGATATAAAACATATATATACCCTCCTTTTAACACGAAGCTATAGATATATTATAATGCTTATGAATAAATGGAATTAGTTATAAAGTCTAAACATTTCTATTAGGTCACTGGGTGCAAGTTAGTTCAAGTTAGAAAAATTGAAATGTTTCTAGTTTGGCACAAAAAAACTTTGCAATCACATAAAAAAAAAAGAAAACAATTCCTAACTATTATATTTACAATTTATAATAATAATAGTTAAAAAAACAACAACCCGAAATAACATTTTCATTACAAACAAAATAACATTTTCAATAACTGCCACTTTTTAAAAATATTTTCTGTGCTAACTATAAGTGTTAAATTTTATTAATGCAAAAAAATATTTGTAGCATCTAGTGTTTATTTCAGCAGTAAATAAGAGAATGTGTAGTTCAAAGGAATGGCAAATAGAAAACTTTCTCAGACAGAGGAGTGTAAAAGCTTTCAAATTGTTTTAGCAAACTTTAAAAAAATTAAATGGCATAGAAACAAATATCTCTGTTGGATTACACTAAGTCAAACTACCAATTAAAAAAGAAACAATTTAAAATTATTCAGTCGATTGAAATTCGTCAAGAAGTTTAACTAACCTTACTAACCTCAGTATTAGAACTGACATTATGCTAACAAGTATTTTTTGTATCTGTTATTGTTTAAAATAATTTAATAAGAATAATATCATTTAACCCTAATTATATTTTATTTATTATCATCTTAATGTTTTAAAACAACAAATAGCAAATAAAGGGAGAAAAATGTAATTACCTCTTTAGGATCAATGGGAAAAGAAGAGTTGCAAGAAGCTTCAGGAAAACTTTGAGGAAGGGAAGGTGACACAATAGGCTAAGTAGAAAACAGTTGAGCTGAGTTTATACATGAACACGCATAATTTGTCAAAAAGACTTAAGTGCTAGAAGTATTAAAGTCATTCTGTATCTTATTAATTTGATGTTAACAATACTATGAAAAAAAAAAGAGGCTTTTAATCACCACAAAAAAGGATCAATACAGTCTTAGTCTTATTATGCATTTAGCCTCCCTTTAACCCTAACTGAATTATCTAATCATTAACATTTTAATTGTTCAATTACTAGTAATTATTATTTCAAACAGTTACATATCATTTTATATGTGTGCCAATGTTCATAGTGTATAAATAGAAATCACAATATAAGTTTTATCTAATATTTTAATTGCATCTTTTGTTTAGTTTGAACAATAATCTGTTGCTGTTTTTTTTTTGTATTGCATGTCATATTCTGCATGGTAGTTATTTAATACATACATGTATGTAATAAAGGGCAGTTATTCCATCAAGCCTTATATTTAATGACAATGTTTGGTCTTAATATGAATTTAGTTTTTTTGCTATATTTTTCTGGATAGTAAATATTAATTTGTCAATTTAGAAAAAAAAATGTTTAATATCAAAGAAATTGTATTTAGTAAGTATTTCTAAAATTGAAAACCTTCATTGTTATTTTAAGTTAAAATCCAAGATAAGTTCTCGGTGGAAACTATCAGTTTAGATATTGTGAGTAGTTATGGCACATAGCAATTGCAAGATTTTAAGATGTTAAATTCCTATATCACTGCTGATTGTATTTTTATATTGCATGTATATATGATCTTTAAAAAACAACAACTAGACCAGTGATCCAGAAAATAATTAGGCCCCCAGAGATTTTTAATTTTCTTCAAAAAGATAAAAAAAATGAACTTGAGAAAAAAAAACATTCTATTACAAACTCCTGGCTCTAGTAGGCCTATTATGGTGATTATTTAACATGGGTTTCACCCCTTTTATTACTGAAAAAGTTTGTCTACTAAATTAAGTGCTTTTACAAATTATCCTTGATGCTTGTTTTTGAAAATGTGCAAGGTTTATGCAAGCAGCATGGGACAGAAATCCAATTGTCTGCATTGCTCGAAATTTCTCAAGCAGGGATGTCTGGTTTATAAGTCAATCAGTTCCAGTTGCAGATCAGTCATGGCACTTAACACACCAGCTGCAAATGGAATTCAAATTTGAAAATCCATAAAACTTTCACTGAAATGATTCTTCAAGACCCTCAGCAGTTGAACTATTTCTTTTTTTTTTTTGGAGACATATTTAGCTGCTGATCATTTTTATAAAGTGGTACAGGTTTGGAAGTGGATAAGGTGCACCCTTTCTGCCTGCTGAATGAAGAGTTGCAATTATTTTTGAAAACCACTTATTTCAGCATGTATATGCAAAGTTAATTTGTCTTTCCCTTGTGCTTTGGTGATAAGATGTTACATAAAATAGTTAAATCCCATAACCATAAAAGGTCATTCAGTTGAGGCATTTGCTTTTTCTCTCCCATAGAAATGTCTATTTCATGTCTCAAATAAAAAAATCATTTTAGTAACTTGCCTCAACTTAACTAGCGCACTTCACTATTAAATAGGACATCAGCATATTCCTATGTTTGAAAGTTGTGTTGTTCAACACCTGTGACTTGATGAGATGCACAGAACTAAACACAAGCATCATTACATGGTCCAGATAAAACACCTTGCAACAGAGATTTTATTGGTGAATGATTCAATGAAGCTACAGAGAATATGTTCCATTTGACTTAACAACTTTTCTAATAACTCTCGCTACCAGTTGGCAGAGATATCCAACCATATTTCTGGCACCATCAATAGTCACTCCAACTAATTTATCCCAAGGAATAGAAAGATCCTCTATGATGGTTTAAATTTCTTTGAACACATCTTCATCAGTAGAGGTCCCATGCATACTCCTCATAGATGCTAACTTCTTGGTGATTTAAAAATACTGTTTGTACCAAGAGTTGCGCAGTATTAGAATAGAAAACATTTTAAAATCTGCTCTTCTGTCTTGAGATTTTTACCTGTAATGTCCACTCGTTTAGCTATTTTCATGTGGTCATTTTTTTTTCTATCATTGCTCATTTTCTTGTTTGTTTTTAGTAAATATTCTTATCCATCCTTCAACTCTAGGCGTAATTTAGCAATCTTCTTCTTTGTGGCTCAAACCATCATTGCTGACATATTTTTTAATGTTTTGTTTTACAATGCCTTTTTAAGTAAAAATCTACATTTTCTGTACAACTGAAACATGCTTATCATGTTCCCCCAAAAAATAAAGATCCATGCACTTTTCATGGAAGTTTCTACATTCAGAGTCTACTTTTCATTTCTTCTGCGCTCCTATTTCATTAACACATAAATATTAAATGATATTCGCTTTGATATCAAAAGAATACAAATCAAAATGATGTAGAAATGATGCCTTGTGTTGTATACACAAAATGTTAAGGACATGGCTGGCTCAAGACAGCAGTGGATTTGTCCAAGACCCTAAAATGACTGTTAACTCTTGTCACCGAAAAAATAAACCTTGTGTTCTTATAAGAAAAAATTAATATGAATATTAGAATAGGATAGATTAGAATGGGATCCATCAAAGAAAAAGAGAGTCCTAACATAGGGAAAATAAATTTTTCAACCTTTTAAATTTTTTTTTCTAAAAGTCCTCCAATCAAATAATTTCTTTTGGACTAGCTTGATAATGTTTTCTTTCTTTTCTTTTTTTTTTTAAAGCCATGACTGTTATTTTGTTTGGGACATCAATACTTATAGCACTGAAGTATATAATGACTTAAAATCAAATGTTAAAATTATGTCTCATATATAGACCTAGCTTAATTAACAATATTGAAAACTAATTACAAACAAACAAACATAAAAATAAAATAGATAAATGAAATGTCCTTCATCCATGGTAAGAATTGACATTCATAAGCCAAAGCCTGTGTCATACTGCATTTAAGTTAGACAAAGAAGGTCATATAAATTGAAGCCATAAATGCTGCTAAGTTAAACATGAGTGTCACTGCACTTTAAATCAATTTATGATGAATTAAAATATTTATATACCAATTATAAACTAAGAATCCATGGGATAGAAAAAAAAAGGGAACTGAACTCTTGTTTTTGTTAAATTATAGTTTACATAATTTAGATATGACAGACTTGCCACAACAGAGATGTGATCCAATCTTTTTTTGTTATAGTTCTTTCTATTCAATCAAGATGCACACAAAACATCATAATATATGGGAATTAAAATCATTCACAAATTCTAAGGATTGTGCAGTGTCATGTGACTCATTGATACCTGAAAAAGTCTAGTAATTATATTTAAACAGGCATCTATTTATGCAGCAAGGTTCCATTTTTACAAAAATTTACAAATGTTTTATATGCATCAACTCCTTAAAAACATGCCTAATTAGAAAAATGCAAAAACGCTAAATTATTTTTTAAACATTTTTAAAAGAAAGATTCAAAACCTTTAAAATATAATATTTATGTACACTATTTAAGTATTTTCAAACAATAGTGAATGATAAAATATCCCAATATTCAAAGGAGGATGGAGAGTTGGTAAAAATATAACTCAAATATATGTTAAAATCATGTTCTAAATATAAATACTTGAAGTTGTGCAATACCAATTTCCCATGCAAGTCAAATTTAAATAATTTACTAATTATGTACACTCATGGCAAGGAAGGGGATGAGAGTTTGGTGCTCTCCTCTACCCTGGATTCACCAGTTGATTTTAAGATAATTTTTTTTCAAATTATTTTTACATAAAGTAAAACTAACTTTTAGAAGATTTCAGTTAAAATAAATGGTGGACATTTCTTTTTACATGAAATTTCTACAAGACAAAGTGACAGATTAGTATGACTTTTTCTTTTTTAAAAATTAAAAAATGCAACCAAAAATAAAATTAATGAAAGCAATACAAAGATTTTACTTAAATGCATACATAAGTAGGATACTTTAAAACTTTAAAATTTAATTTCCTTGTGCAATTATAATATCATAAACTTAGTTTGCAGAACAAGATGATCTAGTTAATACTTATATTGGAAAACATTAACTAGTGTTACACTTACTTCCTTGTCCAGTAATGGAATCAAGCCTTGTGTATAAGAATCAAAGTCAGAACGAAATCTTACAATACATTAAGACTTGGAAACAAAGAAATTTCTGCATGACATAATAAAAATCATAATAAAAGAAGAATAGTACCTTCTTTGAAAATAATAAGTATGTTAAAAAAAAAAAAAAAAAAACTCTGGGAAGGATACTGCTCAAGTGAACTGTCTTGGAACGATAAGAAACACACCAGGAATTGTTGAACTTCATTTGGTCTTATGTCTGAACATTTTCCTTCTTGGCTAACGAGATCAAAACCTAGAGTATCAAATGTTGACTCAATAACACAGAAGTAGCATGACGCAGATACTGATGCTGCTCCACTGATGGAGATTGATGTAGACGTTTTAGGATTTCTATTAAAAAAAAACAAACATTTAAACAGTACTTGTGTACTAACAACAGTCTATCATTTCAAATGAAAGCTTGGCACTTATTTAAACTAAGCAAAATGTTCTTGCTATTTACTTACTGAAGACCAACAGACAAAAACATGCCATCTCCAGATTTGGGGCAATTTTTAGAAAGTCTCTGGGCTATGGATTTTCTAAGGTCTGTTTCAGTAGTAGCAGTCAGGTTTGTTGCAATGATATTTAAGCTAGTAAAAAAATAATAAACCCAATAAGATTAATTAATACACATACATATATATTTATATACTACTATTGAATGTAATATATGATTACTAGGGATGCACCGGATAGTACTTTTTGATATTCGGCCGGAGCAAAATATTGCAGAATAGTAAAAAATGATATCGACCGGAGCATGAGCCGAATACCTGTCTTGTAAATAGTTTGTGTTGCTGAACATTTTACGAAACTGTTAAATAACATACCTAAACTTGTTGATAATAATTTTTGTTCCCTTTTATATACCTTATTGTTTCAAAATTTGTTACTCATTGATTTATTCAAGCTTAACAGTATTTATACACAGATAGGCCTATCACAAATTAATATGTGTAGCATGAACGTGTTTGTGTGTATGTACGAGGCTGAGGCCACTTACTATAAAGGCTCTGTGTGGGAAAGTCAATGTAAAATATGTTAGTATATATTTAACTAGTTACTAATGTAAATCTCTCATAAGTAAAATGCAATCTGGCTTGTATAGTGCTTGGATGTATGTGTTAATGAATTTCAGACCAACAACTAGTCATCAGACTTGTAATTTAAAGTCCAAAGACCACTTCTGGTTCTGGGTTCAAGTGCTTAATACTTATAGTAGCTGTTAGTTAATAGTTGGAATCTGAAGCATAGTAGGTCAATATTTATTGTTTTAAATAAATCCATTTGCAGCACACGATATTTTATTAACAGCGGGAACATCAATTATACCTTTTTATAGCTTGAACTTTAGATGTTGGGAAGCATAGATTTAATTGTAGTCTGTAGGCCTATTATTGATGTTTAGATCTACTGTTATATAGATCTAAGAGCATTAGGAAAACCAAATGTATAAGAAAAAAAACTCATCCACACCCTCCATATAAAAAAAAGCAACATAAAAAGACTTTGTGTTTGACTGATTGCAATAACCTGGTCAGATAGACGTAGTGAGCCTACACATGTAGTCCTAGTGTAGTGTATATAGCTGATTGTGTTGACCATCACACGTTTTTTTTTCCTTGGGTGTATGCAATAGTGTTGAGTGGTCAGACAAAAAAAAAGATAACACATTGGCAAGGTCAGTCAAGCATATGGATAAATTATACCTGTACACTAGTTACAGAGGTCAAGTGTTTTGTTTTTTTTACACTCCAGCATATTATTATTTTTTTTTGATAGATCTAACTGCGGTACTATTGTGCAATTTCTTTTATGCGATTTTAAATTTTACTGTAAGGTTTTCCGTTATTTATTAATTCAAAAGAATTAAACAATGAAAATTAGCTTTCTTTCTAAATGTTTTAATACGAGGCAAAAAATACACACACGCAAACATGCACATCTTTGTTTTATTTTATTGTGCAAAGAATGTATGTAAGAAACATTCAATGCAAAGAACGTATGTAAGAAACATCTTCCTTAATTATTAGTGATTTTATTCGTGGTTTTAGTAACTATTACAAAAAGGAATGATAGTAAGCCTATGGATGTCAGGTGTGTAAAAAGTCGTCCTGGCCTGATACACAGTGGCTAAGTAAGCATCTAAAGTAAAAAAAAATAGTAATAACGAGGAGTTAGTTGACTGTCAAAAATTATTAAGAATATCGTTATCAAATCAAGACACTTAACTGCAGGAGTAATTTTCAAGTTAACATGTTAGAAAAAGTAATTTAACCATAATATTTATTTACAATGTAGTATGCCTTGTTAGCACGTTGTGTTTTTTCATTCTGGCTTAAAAATGGTCACGGTCTATCAATAAATTGGGCGTCAATAAAATAAAGAGTAGGGGGTGTTTAGCTCTCCGTTTAAAAATAGACCTGGTCATGTTTTTTATGCTAATATAGATTTTTTTCTACAAAATAATTAGTTACTGGCTTACTGGGCTATGAGATCTTGCGGTTTGTGTTCTGTGTAGCTAAAGGTCACTTGTTTAGGTGTGTGATCTTTAGTCCAGCTTACTAATTGAGATTTATATCCATGTAACTCAGCACACGTGAGGTGTGGCCTCTAGTCCAGCCAGGTGATTCAGATTTTTCTCCAAGCAAACTCTTTGTACGGTTATCCGTGTAGATGTGTGGCTTGAAGTCCAGCCCCCTAATTAAGATTTACTACTAAGTAAACAAACCTAGTTCCCTCGTGTGACCTCTAGAGAGTGCTAACGTCCATCGTATCTGACTTGTGGTCAATGAACTCAATGTGACTAAACAAATAAAAGGTGATGGGAGTTGTTCATCTCCACCTCTGGAAATATACCTGGTTACCCTTGTAGAGATGCGGCTCTTGTAGTCCAGCCCCCTAATAAAGATTTACTACCAAGTAAACAAACTCATTTCTTCGAAAGGGAGTGTCAGCGTATTGACACTCTAGAGATGGCCTAAACAAATAAAAAGAGGGTGGGAGTTGTTCATCTCTACCTCTGGAGATATACACGCACAGCTAGACAGACATCTGGTCAGTATGACGTAGTCAAGGAATATAACATTTTAACATGTTAACTAACCTACTCAAAGATCAAGAAAAATTGAAAAATGTGCCAGCCATTGCTGCTCTGTATGTAAAGCGCATTTATGATGTAAAGTTTCATTTCTATTTATATTAACACACCATGTCTTAATAATAAACGATGTTTGGTGCATATTCATAAAGGCTTTATTTTTAAGCACATTATTTTGTTTTAATATAAACATTAATACATTCTACAACAGACATTAATGGAAGGAGGTCCACTTTATGCATATTTAATAGGTGAACTTTTTACTATTCGGCCAATTATCTGGTAATGATATTCTACCGGAGCCGAATATCGCCCAATTGTGGAAAAATGCCAAATATTTGACAGAAGCCCCTAATGATTACTGCTGTAATATAATTGTTGAAGTCACCTTAAGCTTCCATCTGCTTGTTCAACTGTGCTTGTAGAAGCATTGTCTGTTGATGGGCCTAGATCAGAAAATCTTTTGAAATAAAAAGAGAAATTTTAGTTGCAAAAAAACCCCCCAGCAAATATTACTACAGCAATGTCTACTATTGCTGCCTCAAAAAAAAAAATATATTAATCAAAATATGTACATTTGTACTTGTCTTTGAAAATGTGTCCTCTTTTTAAGTGTGGTTGTTGTAGTAAAGTTGGATGTAAGTTGTGGTGTCTGCAAATGACCTAGCACAAGCGTATGTTATGGAGTGTTTGTGTGCATGTTTATGTGTAATTATGAGAAAGGGGAATGGGATGGTTTGGTTGGGTAGGCTGACTCGATTCTGAAGAAATCATGAGGTGGTCTGTCTTAGTTCAAGTTGATAAATACTGATGTCAAAGTTAAAGAGGAGAGACTAGCAAGAGACAGGAGATAGAAAAGGATGTTTAAATTATCAATTCATATGTGTTTCTACATATATCAACTTTCAAATTCAATCTGTATACATTTATGAATAAAAGTTATATTCAGTTTTGTTATGAAAGAAGCTTGTTTATTTCAAGATCTACATTAAGAATTTAATCTGCCTACATCAAATTAGTTGTACTAGCTGGAGCTACAAACCAACAATGGGCATTAACAGTGTTAAGAATTAAAAAGTTAATATATAGTTGTTAAAAATGGAAAAATATTTTCCCAGGTTGTTTTTGAATTTGTGTAGATTTGAATATTAATAGAGAACAGATCCATTTGTGAAATATTTTTTTTAGGGTGTTGATACTGCCCCCTCCTGGATACAACATGGCATTTGGTGACTGTAGTTTGTTTGAGTATTTCTCAAGCTGTTGCTTGAATTTTTCTTTAGTCTCATAAATTTATTTAATGAACATAGCCCAGAAACTGGTAGGAAACAGGTCAATGTTTGCAATATTTCATTTCAGTGGGCCCCAACTGGCTACACCCATGTTAAGTATACATCTATAAGTACTTAGCAGATTTGTTGATCTAGTGATTAGTATCATAGAGATTTAATATAGAATAGCATTGTCATTAACAGAGTTGATTCATATCTAAATTTCAGATCATAGAAATACTAGATGATATAGAATTTAAGAATCTAGATCTAAAACTACTCTAATCATGATCTATAAACTAGATCTAGACTATATCTAGAGCCACTCATGTCCACTGCAGCTGAATTAATCATACTTTATGGTAGTACAAGTCTACATCTAAATGCTAATGATCTATCACACTATGAGTATGATTTATGATCTAGAGTTATATATATATATATATATACAGACAGAGAGAGAGAGATCTAAGGATCTAGGATGCGTATTAGCTCTAATGTGCTGTAACTGTTCAGACATGACACGACTTAGACTTAGTGACAATAATATATTGAATATATTATATAATGTATAAATACAAGATAATAAGAATTGTCTTTGAATGAGAAGATTAATCAGGAGTGCAGTACTTCATGAGGCTACGCAGCCCCAGCTGCGACCTACATAGTTTGCCACATCCAGTGCAGGCATAACCATTGTCTGCCTATGGTCAATTTAAAACATTTTTCGCTGTCTACGTCTGCCCTTGGCAGTGGATTTTCTTCTGGTCTCAAATGTGTATCCTGCAGCCTTTGTAATTTATTTCAAGCTGCCTTGTTCCAGCTAAAGCAAGTTGGCGCCTAAGCTGGTCTTAAAGCATTTTTACAGAGCACCTCTGTTACTTCGAACACCCTTCAGCAAACCAATAAAAAGACTGGCTTTGGCATACTAACTAGAACTACTAGGTCTATTTGATCATAGAATAGATACTAAGATAGATCTAGATCACCAGAGTAGAAATCATAGAAAATTTTAGAAATGATAGATCGGAAAAAAAAGAGGGCTACGCAAGTGATTTGATTGGACCAAAATATGTTGTTATTTTCAATCAAAAGCGACTGGAATTGTTAGATCTAATACTTACACACAAAAAAAATTATACATCTGATCTAGACTAGAATGATAAGACTAAGACTGCTTTATTGATCCTTATGGAAATTAGTTGTGATTACAAGGACTCTTTTCTCATATAAAGACAACACAACAGAAAAATACATATAAATACAACAGACACAATATAAAGAGCTCATTCAGAATATATATTATATAATGTATAAATACAAGATAATAAGACTTGTCTTTGAATGAGAAGATTAATCAGGAGTGCAGCCAGGTATCTTGGTGCATTTAATATTCCCTGATCAATGAGTGGCGGTGAATCTTTTAAATCTTGTTTTGTAGATCTATACTATGCTAGATTCTAGATCTTTAGACTTTAGACTGAAGATTCGCTTAAATTCTACTAAGAACTACTAGACTCTAAGTCTAGAGATTCCAATTTGAATTTGAGATCTAGTGACTAGTCTACTAGATCTAGAATCTAGAGTCTAGATCTAGATGAACTAGCAGTAAATCTAGTAGTAGTATTACTACTTATTACTAGTAGTATATAAGTATAAATATACTATAGTAGTATTACTATTAGTAATAGATAATTATAATATTTTCATTATTTAGCTAGGTAGTATATCAAGATTTTAGACTATTATGATAGTTAAGTATATATCTCATTATCTGTAATCGATCACTATTACACTGACACTATCATCATATTCATATTGTCATATTGAATGATATTCATACTCATAGTCATACTCATGTCATACTCATAGTGAGTCATAGTATCACCATAGGCAGTAATACCCCACAGCCCACATAGAACAAGTCATATTTAATACTTAATTGACTTAATCATTATCATTAAGTTAGTGATACTTTAAACTTAATAAAGTTTTTATTTATTTTATATAAACTTAATAATTTTATTTCTATTAAAATTAAAGTTGTCAGTAAGTTGTCTTTAGACACTTTAGTTGAGTAACTGTAATTGTAAACCAGTCTGAGTAACTTATCTTCTTATATTATCTTATATAATACAGATGTTACTTCAAAAAAGAAGATGATTACGTCCTACGCGTCATGCATTTAGTCATGCATATTAACCAATGACTTAAATTTGGCCAAGTCACTGGTTTTCCTGGCTAGCTCAGGCAACCCCTTCCTTGCTCTAATAGCACTAGGGAAGAAGGAGTATTTGTACAAATTTGTCCTAGCATAGGGGACGATGAACGCGCCTTTATGTTTGTGTCTTTCAGAGTATTTTATTAAATTTTGTTTTTGTATTTTAAGATTATGGTTCAGTGTTTTATGTATAATTGCTACTTTACTTTGAGTCTTCTGTCCTGAAGGCTTTCTAAATTTAGTGATTTTACTAAAGGTGTTACTCTAGTCAAATGTGAATATTCATTTGTTATGAATCTCACTGCTCTATTTTGTGTCTGTTCCAGTTTCTTAATGTTTTCTTGAGTTGAGGGGTCCCAAACGGAGGATGCATATTCTATTATTGGCCTAACCAAGGTTAAATAACATTTTAGTTTTATGTTCTTATTTGATTTATAGAAATTTCTTTTAATAAACAGTAATGCTTTGTTGGATTTTTAAAATAGTTTCATCAATATGTAGATTCCATGACATCTTTTCATTTATTATAACATCTAGGTATTTTGTGTTTTCAGTCTGTGTTACTGGTTTGCCATGAATAAGATAAGTGGAATTAATTTGTTTTAGTTTTTTTGTTACTCTTAACAACTGACATTTTTCTGGGTGGAAAGACATGCTCCAATTTGATTCCCATGTCTGAAATTCATCTAATTCTCTTTGTAAAATATCTGTGTCTTGTGTTGTTTTTATTGCTCTATATATTATGCAATCATCTGCAAATAATCTGACTTTTGTTCCTGAAGTAATGCAATTTGGTAAATCATTTATGTAAATTAAAAATAGTAGTGGACCGAAGACTGTTCCTTGAGGTACACCTGAGTTTACTGTTATCAGTGTTGATTTAGAGCCATTTATTATTACAGTTTGTTCTCTCCCTATCAGAAAATCTTTAATCCACTGAAGCAGTGGACCATTAATGTCAAAATATTTTAATTTTTTAAGCAAACTATGGTGGTGAACTTTGTCAAAAGCCTTAGAAAAATCTAGTAATATAGCATCTATTTGTTCACTATTATCTAAACCTTTAGAAAAATCATCAATTAGTCCTATTAGTTGTGTTTCACATGATCTATATTTCCTAAAGCCATGATAATATGGTGTGAGGACATTTTGTTTGTCTAAGTGGTTTATGATGTTGCTACATATTATGTGTTCTAGGATTTTACAATTTACTGAGTAAGCAACTGCAAGCTAAGAAGCTTAGTAAGTTAGTTTTAACTTAAGTTTAAACTAAAATAGATCTAAACTAGAATGTTACTTTTGAGCATTGAAAGAGTATAATGCATAATATCTGTTATTATCAATTTTTTTCTCTGAACTCTGGTCTACTTGCAAACTTTGAACAGAACTTGAATCACTGGTTGAATCAGCCATTTTTAATTATGAGTTGTTTTTGTTTACAATACTCTTTTGCAAAAGAGATCAGACTCTTGCGAGGGAGCGGTGACTCTTTTGAAAAAGAGATCAGAGAAAAAGATGCACCTGTGTTATCGCTAAATATACGAGTAGATCCATAGAATGATGACGGAGTCTTGTTCCGTTGTAGATAAGAGAATCGTGTAGCTCTTCACCTCAAAATAATAATTATTATAGAGCTATATCTATAGATTTTCTAGTAATCTAAATCTCTGACGCCGAGCTTTACCATTTACCCCCTTCTCTAGAATTCTATACTATGAATATAAATTAATTTTAAATAGATCTATATTACTATATCTATATATATTTAGGTCGGGCATTATAATAATAGAATCTATAAACTGATAAAGCTTAGCAGACGATACCCACCGTCTGTCTCAGTGAGTTGCCTAACCTACTGACCCAGTTACAAACTTTTAATTATCTTATCTAGATCTATAATCTAGTCACTCTAGATGAAGATATAGAAATTCTTTAAAAAAAAAAAAGTAATCTAGATAGAATGTAGCCAGTAGATCTAGAAAATATAGACTTAGATTAGATCTATTGACATTGGGCTGGGCTCATAGGCACTAGGGAATAACTTGAAGGAGCACTTGTAAACCCTAACCTCCTGCACTGCAGGATGACAGCAGACACAAGACTAGACAGGGTTCCAACTCGGAGCCGAGCCATCGTGACGACAGTCCGAAGTGCAATTAGTATTAGAGTGTATATCTAGATCTACTAGCAAAGCAGACATCCATTTGTTTCCAAACGGTCCATGTAGACTATATAGATGACAAGGGTCACAAGGAGATGCTAAAATTGTAAAAAAAATTAAATAATTTTAAATCTAGATGTAGACATCCCAATCTTGCAAACTTATTTTTGTTCCATTGAATTCTTTCTTCTAGCTATGCATGCTAGATCTAAATTTTAAATTATATCAGTATATAACTTATTGGAGTCATTTAAAATTTAAATTATCAAAAAAATGAAAAGATTAATTAAAACATGGATATTTAATATAATTTATAGATCTACATAGAAAGTTATAGATCTTATAATTTTGTAATTATAAAGACTATAGAAGATAGCAAATAAGTATGTTACAAACTCTTGGAAAGGTGTGAGATGCTGAAACTTAGTTCTGGTACTTAATTATAATAAACCATTACCCATTAGTAACAATATGCATTTTGAAAAGGAGAGACATATCTTTGGTCTATTAATTTACTGACTTCCCATAGTTTCATACCCGGAATTGAGTAAAGTAGTGACTAGGCCACTTACCTATTTAAAAGATATTTATTCAGTTACAGTAAAGTATAGAATACAAACATAATCAGTAAATTTTGTTATAGAAAGCCTTTAACTTGTGGGAATATGAGATCTAACAGCAAAATGATTTTGTGTAGTTATTTTAGGGAGTGTGTATAATCAATGATGTGATACATTTTTTTGTCATTACAGGCACAAATTCTATTATATTAGTTTTGTAACTTTTGTATGATATTTGTACATTTATGTACATTACAGTTACAGAAACATAACTTTACATCACCTGCCCTATAGACTTCAAGGTCTGAAGGGGGAACTTTGCTTACTTTTTTACTGTTATTTATTACGTTTAAAATATCTCTTCATCCTCTTTTGCCCAAACGAAAATTAACTAAATTTTATTGTAAGTCTTCATGTATGTTAACTGTTTGCTTTTTTCAATGAAATTCTATTGTGTTGACATAGATGATAAAGTAGATAAGCTTTGCACAATGAATATGCGAAAATGTTTGTCATTATTGGGAATGTTGGTGTTGAGATTTAAAAAGTTGTATTTAATTTGTTTTGTAACAAACATTGCAATGTTTTAATATGCCACCATATATCTTTTAGTGTATTGGCCTACAATTGTTTTTTAATTTATTCATTTTAGACAACCCATGGCCTGGCTAGGGAGATTTGATGACTTCAATGAAACCCATGAAATAATCAAGAAAAGTACTGTGCCAAACAAATTTAATATGAATACATTCAAAACAAATACAAATACCAATCAAGGCCATGTTCATGTTCAGGTGCAAAGTCGGTCAAACTTCAGACAAAAAGGATATTGTTCTATTAGCAACATAAATAGCAATATGCAAACTGTAGTAGGTTTTTAATATAGTTTATTTATACATTTTATTCTATTATACCAGAATGATTGTAGTATATCTCATTCCAGCTGTTGCCATCCTGCTTCAGATAAAGATATATTGTATTGGTATCTGTGTTGAGTTCAAACTGTATTAAAATGATAAAATGTGTTACATCCTTAGTATCTAGAATGGGCTCCCCTTGATAGAAATTTAACAAAGACAAGTTAAATAGCTTTATGATTTTTTGTGTCTGATTCTAGTGTTAATTATTCAGATTATCTTAATGAAAGCTGCTCTTACTAAAAATCTATGTTTTAAAAATTATATATATATTTTTTTAACCTAAATTAAATGTATGCTATATAAGTTACTTGCCCTGTGCTTATCAAATGAAGACTTTATTAATTACTAACCATCTATTAATAAATTTTATGCACTATGTTATTTTTTTTAGTGTATAGTTAATGGAAATAGCTAAACCTAAAAATAAAAAATTATTAATTTATTGTATCCTTTGTTATGTAATTTGACATTAACTAACCACACTATTTATACTACACATATTCTTTATCTCCTCCTTTTATTCTTCAATCATTAAATCTTAATATTAAGATAATAAGTTAAAGACTCTCAGAAAAGATTTTCCTCCTTTGGTTAAGAGTTACTTTTAAATATTATTGTATTATGTTTCTCTAGTCAGTTATTGGTATAATAATTGGAAAAGATGGTCCCAAAGCAATAATCAGCAAAAAAGGTATTTTTATTTAATTTATCATAATTTTAATTTGACACCCTAAATGTTAGCTAATTTATTTATTTACAGCTATGACTTAATTTATTGTTTCAATTTATTGTAACTGTTCCCACAACTAAAATATATATATATTAATACTGACTAAATAATGATATGTATTACAACTTTTAGATGTTTGATTACTCAATGCATTTTGTTTGTTAAGTTTAATAAGATAACTTCTGTGCTTTCTTTTTTCTAAGGTGGACATGAAAGACATTTATTAACCCTAACTGTTCGTGATGCACCTGACGCCTTCATTAATGTCACTTGTTGGGGAGGTCAGGAATACATTCAAGCTTTGTCCTCTGAATTGAGCATTGGCACTGTAGGTAAGGTCAAGAAATCATTTAAAGTGTTTAATACCTATGAGCTGAGTAAACTAGTGCTACGAAGAGCAGGGTGCCAATACATCGGCTCTGTTATCAGCAGCAGATGCCTTGGCTGGCTTGGCCACCTTCATAGAATGCCAGTAGGTCAACTTCCACAAGATATTCTGTATGGCGATCTAATAGAAGGCAGGAGAGTCGCTGGTCGCCCACTTTTACGGTATACAGATATATGCAAACGTGACATGAAGCTCTTCAAAATCGACACTATCAGCTGGGAAAAAGTAGCACTGGATAGATCCACATGGAGAAACTGCATAAAGGAAGGGTCTAGAATTGCAGATGCCATACACAACAGAAGCAGAAAGAAGGGTAAAAATGCAATGGCGCCTGGTGATTACATATGCCCTACCTCCGACCGCAGCTGTGTATTAATGATTGGCCTCTTTAGTCACACAAGAAGTTGCAAAGGGAAAAGATTGTCCTCGAGACGTAAAATGCCATAGAGTAAACAAATAAAAGACCTAAACCAATCTTTTACTTTTTTAACTGAACAGATTACCTACTGTGAGCTTCAAATTAAGTAAGTGTTTTTTTTTTTAAATTACTGAGGCACAAAGTTTTGTATTATTGACAACCAGGTTATTCATGTTTCCTTCCAACCTTTTGAGGTTCAATTTCTAGATTATAATAATCTTCTTTCTACTAGAAAATGTAGTAGAAATCTGTTAGTTTGGAGTAAGTGTATTAATTGAAACATAATTTTATACTTATTGTATTATTAGTCTCATTATAAATATTTTTTTTTAATATATGCTTGTTAAATGGGAGTGGAGAGCAAGCTATTGAAATTATCTTGAAAATACAGTTTGGAATTTTATGTGCATCTCTTCCAAGATGCCATTACTAAGCTTAAAGATGTTATTTTTATTTAACAAAAGATCTTTAAATCTATGCACTTTTTTTCACAGTTGAAATAAAAGATGCAAATATTCAAAACCAATCACAAAATGCATCTGATGATAAATTTAAACCTTGGACACCTAGGTACGAAAATTTTGTCTATTATGTTAAATCTTTTCTTAAAAAGATATAATTCTCTTAACTATAATATTTATAGTATTATTGTTTATTCAATAAACGTTATTCTTTTCCAGCACTTGTCAATTAAATGTGAGTGATAATCAAGGTTCAATATTATTGTACAATGCAAACAATGTGCCTGACTATGGTCAGCTTCTTCATATTCCTACTAAAGCAAACAATGATTTTTATACCCTTGAGGATATTCAAGCGAATGGAACTAATCTGCAAGGTGAACATGTAAATTTACTTGCTGCCATAAAAAAGGTAGGTTTGTTTATTATATATATATATGTATATATAATTCAAATCTTTTATTACTAAGTGTACCAATAAAAGAAATTTCATATATATTTATGTATAGATTTGGCCTGTGAGAGAAATATTGACCAAGACTGGAAAGAAAACTATTAAGCAAGACATATATTTATGTGATGAAACTTGTCAGTCATTTACTTTAACTTTGTAAGTATTAATTAATATAATTTTTAAAATTAAAGAATTAGGATGAAAGATGCTAAATGTGTTGCTGGTATTTTTTTTTTTTTTTTGAAATTAGATATATCATTTCCTTGTTAAACTAGTATAATTTGCGAGGGATGTCCAACACTAACTCAAAGAGATAACTGCAAACATGACCTACTGACCACAGCTATCTAGGAAAACATTTGTGAGGCTGTTCAGAAATGGACAACATAAAGACAGATTATGCTTGGTTTGCCCATGCAGAGATCAAGCAGACTGGCAAAGCTTGCAACTCCAGGATTAGCTTGTTTAACCACAGCAAAATCTGCACAGCTCAAAAATAAGCAATAAACATGAGTGATTAATTTATCAGATCCTAATATACGATGGTATTATTTTGTCATTTAATTATATATGTCATTGTCATTTTTTATTGTAAAAAACTTATATTACATTACCCGAAACAAAACTATGTTCTTACTGTAGCTTATAATAAATATTATTGCTTGTTTCTTTCTTTTGTTTTTTAGATGGGGAAACTGTACTGAATATGTTCAAAGCTGGTTGCCAATGGATACAGGTTTGTATTTTGAAAAGTATGTAGTCTTTTAATTAATCATTATATATATATTTTTTTTTATATTCAAAATAGTTTGATGTATTAACAGTCTATATAGGTAGTGACGGTAAGAAACAACTTAGTATTTTTTATAATAAAAGTATTTCCTACCTACAATTGTTTTCACTTTTTTTTTAATTTTCAAGATTAGATAAACCGACATAAAAATGTAGAGATGGGAATGACATTTAAAAATAGTCCTATGTTTATAGCTTTATATGCATTAATTAATGTTATGATTATATGTAAAGTTGTATCTGTTCAATTTATCTTTTTAAAATTTGTTCTTTTTTCCTTTGTAAGTTTTTTAAAGTTTTAGTAAACTTAATAAAGTTCATTCAAAATAATTTTAAGTTTTTTTTTTCTTATTGTAGACAGTTATATTTTATACTTAAAACTTGCTATCACCATATCAAGATGGTATATCTTTTCAAAATGTAAAAAAGTAATCAATTATCTCTTCAATCCATTAATATTAAAAAAATCTTGTTTATCCTATGTTCTAGTTATCTTTGCTGCTGATGTTAGAATTAATTTTAACGAGTTCAGATCAACTATGGTAGCATGTACTGATTCTAAAACAATTATTACCACCTGTCCTGGTAAGTAGAAAATTTTAAAAATTCAAATTAACATTGTTTAAAAGGGTTGAAAGGAAAGCAACATGTAACTATTAAACGAATTATTATTCATATTATTATTATTAATTATGTTGGTGTTTTTCGTAAAGTGGATTGCCTTTTTGAGTTACCTCTGCCTACTTTCATTGTTGTAAATGAAATGAATAACTTTTCTTTCTATATTGAATTATTACACTTTTCATACACAAAACTGATCTTTATATAACAACACACAAAATTGTAGGAGGCTCTTGAAGGTCAGTTATATTCACACATTATATTACACAGAAGCTCACATCTAAATTTAGTCCTGGAGAATTTTTACTCTAAAGTTAATTAAGATGTATTCCATTGTAATTTTCTTTTAAATTATTTACATATATGAGCATAACCACATTTAGCCTAGTTTTTAAAAACAAAAACAACAACTTGCTTTCAGGAGACTAGAAAGCTGTTGCTTTTATGAACATGATTTAAACATATTTAATTTTTTTTTTTCAGAAACATCTGAGGCTTATAGCTTACTGGAGTTTATTAAAACTCAAAACTCAGTTTTTCGATCAGGCGACATGGATTTTCAGGGAAATCCTGGCAACAATGATCCAGATAGTCAGTATCCTAGTAATAGTGCGCCATTCATAGGTTACAAAATTGCTTTGCATTTGTTATAGATATTGTGTTGAAGGTCATTTTGTTGCTATATTTAGATGAAGTTTCCATTGAGCAGTATTATTTAATTATTTAGACACTTACAAACATTTACATTTCTTTACAGTTCAATCAATCTCAAAGATTTTGACAGTCAAACAGATCAAAGGGTTGCTCTCCAGCCTTTCAGAAGAATGTGTTGAGTACACAGTAATCTATGCATTCCTTTCTCAATTTGACATTGATGGGGAGGACAAGAATATCTTGCAAAACATTTGGTAGTTAATCCTGTTTACCTTATGACAGCTTAGGCCTAATGTTTGAAAAACATTTTAAAAAAGATGATTGCTTCTAAAATACTAATGAATATCTACAATAAGACTTTGAGGAGGATGCTTAGGAATATTTCTGTAGGAACTGATCTAGAGCAATTTAAGTTAAACTGCTTAATAAGCTGAGCTTTACTTTTCAGTAATTACTCTGTACTAGAAGCATTTTATTGATTTTCGGTCCTTAATAACTGACCAATAACTTTACTGTCCTAGCTCTAAATGCAAAAAACCTGTCTATGAAGAAACCAGTTTCATCTGTGGTAATCCAAACTGTAGTGGTGGTGACTTTGAAATGTTTGGAAATACCTCTGTCAATATTGATTATAGGTTAGATTGAAAATTAATATTTCTTAGCTTTTAATAGACTTTGCTTTTTTAGTTAACCTAAACATGCCTAAAGTAGTACAAAAGTAAAAAAAAAAAAAAAAAAAAAGAACAACAAAAAGGTAGGGAAAATCAGACAATAATTGCTTACTTTTATTTCAGAATTAATGTTAATCTTTCTGACCACACTGGAACACTTGAGTACTGCCATACACCACCACAGATTGCAGAGCAAATTTTGGGCATTAAAGTATTTGTATTTATATTACTAATGGTTAATAAATTAGTAAACAAATAATGTGTTCTTAGCTAAATAGTATTAGTAGAAAAATATTGTGTGCTTAACCAAATAATCTATGTCAATTTAAGTTATGTAATATTGTAATTTGCATGAAAACCTATTTGTTTCATTATCTGAACTTATTTTTCTAAAATATAATTCACATTCCAAATACAACCCCTCTAACATTAAAGCTACCCAAAACTGAATGCATGTTTTTTTTTCAAACATTACTCCATTAAAAAAGTATTATCTGATAAAGAAAATACCTGTAGTAGAGATCCCCAACTCAGTAAAAATATGGAATCCCATGATTGTGTGATATGTACTTCTACAAAATGGTTCAGAGTTCAAACTCAACATGACATAATCACATTTCATACTGCATGAGGCTTGGGCATAGTTATCTTCATTTCTGAAGGAATATCCAAAAGAAACAAGAATGCTTCTTATTTGAAGAAAGTTGTGTTGTACTAGATAGTTTACATTCTCAGTTGCAATGATTCATTTGAGCAGATTCTTTATTCTTTTGTTAACACAATTCAATTTTGAATGGAATAAAGCTCAAATCCATGAATAGAAATGTTTAATACATTTACTTATAAATTCAACAAGAATAATCACATAAGTTTGGTTCACTATATTGAAATATTGAAATAGATTTGTTGAGCCAAAATATATTAATATGAATGAAAGGAACCAACAGAACCAATCAACCAAAGGAACCATGACAGTACAATCCTGATTTCTTTTTTAAATGTTTTATCAATGCAAGATATTTGAGACAAGCTAATTTGTTCTTTTCTAGTACAGCAAGAATCTACTAGTCATTCTTTTTGCAACTTTTTGTATTAAACTAGGTTTATGGTTAGGTCATCTGCTCAGTAGGCCTACCTACTAGTGGATGTGACAATCCTGCCTTAAGATTTTCATTGAGCCCACAGAATTTAAAAATTCAAATGAAGAGATTCTGTGGGGGTTTTTTTTGGAAATAAAAATTGTTTTGAAAGCAGGCAGTTTGCTCTGCTAAATCATTTTCATATAAGGGATTTTTATTTTAATTTCACTGTTGATTTACTTATTAATTTAAAATTAAGATAATAAAAAAAAAAATTAAGTATTCTTTTAAATCTATTAATTGTTCATTCTGTTAATTAAAAAAATATGTAGAGAAAAAAAATCATCAGTTATACATTTGTTGACATATTTTTATTATAGCCCAAGGAATTCCAGAAATTACCCAACAGTCAAAAAACTAACTTGAAATGGAATTTTCTTTTGGAAAGAGTAAAAGCTGTACTCAAGGTATGACTATATTTTAAGACATATTGTTTGCTTAGCTAGATATTAACTTCTGGAGCTCTTAACTCTGTAATCTAATTGTTAACTTTCTGTTCTGTATTATTAAATCACCTTGCAACTTCTTGTAAATTAAAGACAAAAAGTCAAAAACATTAACCGCTTTTTACATCTGTCACGTACACATTTACTAAGTAAAAATGTATATAGACTATATAAGCCTACAATAATCTGCTAAAATTAAAAGAAATTTAAAATTAATGGTTTTAATAAATGTAAAATCTGTTGGATTCCAGATAATTCAAACTCAATTAGTATAAGTTCCACTTTATTTTAATTCTCTTAATATTTTCCCCCTTCTTTGTCCTTATTGGAAAAAGTGGTTAACTCAATTAATCTATGCTGCTTAGATGATATTTTGAATAAAAAATTGAACATTCTGTGATGTTTGTCACCCATCAATAAGAAGCCAGTGGTCTTTTCACTTTTTAGATCGCATTTAGTGTATTTAAATGGGATATGTTAGATTATTTATAGGCATAGACTGGCTTAGTCAGGATGATGTTGTGAGTAGTTAGGGTCATTGACTGATTGGCTAACATTTTTTCCTCCTTCATTAACAAGAAGAATTATTGGACATCTCTGTTATTCAGTTACATTTCTGTTGTTGATGTGCTAACTCTTTGAAGTCACTACTTGTTCCCAGCCACTTTGTATTAGACAATTTCACTGTAGCAAATTGAATAACTTTGATTTTCTTAACACACATATAAAACAACTGCTAACATTGGTATATATTTGGCCTTAAAAAAATCTTATATTTCAGATGAAAAAATTGAAAAGGGGTCTTTATTTACAAGTTCTTGAGTTGAATAAAGTTGGAGCTGGCCAGTTGTTAGAACATGGATTCAATGATGTCTGAAAATGAACCTGTAGAATATTTACATGTTAAAATTTTCCGTTTACAGTTTATTGCTTAGATTATTTTGAGTTTCAAGATTTAGAATAATATTTGATCACTTATTTATATGTGTGATTGATAGTATTAACTGGCTTTGATGCTAAATACAAGGGCCCAGATGAAAACTGATTGGGGTAGTGGTTTATAAAACAAATTTATCCTGAGCATATTTCAGATGAGATTTGTTATATATAATAAATTGAGTCGCCATCTACACACTAGTCTTAAATACTTGTAACTGAAATGTGTTCAGGGTTGCTAGACCTCTGCACACCCAAAGGAGGATAAAAAGCTAGGCTAACAATATATTTGATGAAAAATCTCAATAAATTAGATGCTATACAACTACTCATGTTCCTTAAATGAAACAACTTTTTGTGGTGGTTCACCATTTGTGTGCAAATATACGCCAGGAACTCCATGCACATTTTCAAATTTTACTTTGTGAGGTGAATGCCTTCAATGAAGCAAATATGAATCTCTCACTTTTGTCAATTGTGTGCTTTAACATTTACATTATTCTCAGAAATAAAAAAAAAACATTCTTAAGGAGCACAGGGCAACAATATTCTTTTGAACAGCCTTGAATATATATATATATATTTTTATATTAAAGCAAACATGACGAAAATTGCTTCAAAACTTAACATATTTCTGCTATTTATGAATGACTTAAAGCATTAAAACTAAAACGTGAAAGATTGAGTTTGATTGATGGAAAAAATGCAATAGAAGTAAACATCATTGTAAAAACCTGAAAATTTCACACTTCAGGACAATGCCTGCGAGACAGAGGACACAACCCAAAAAGGAGGACATGTTTTCCTTTTGACAGACATCTGGTAACCGGTAACCCTAAATGTGTCAAATTTGCCCATTAATCGCCAAATCATTAAGATTTTCTTGGACTATTAAAAATTTTTTTTGCTAATTGTAGAATTATACTTCTAATAATTTCAGGTGGTGGTGTAAAATTCACAAACTTCTAAGTAGCAAGGCTTTATATGGAGATTCTCTGGCTTACTGAAAAAACTTTTGGCAGAGGATCTCAAGTTCAAATTTTCTGTTTGAGTAAAGGAGTTTTAAACTCCAGTTGAAATGTTTTTTGTAGAATTGAAAAGCAGCTTATAATTTTCTCAAGTGTATACCTTCCCCCACAAAAGTCAATGAAAGAGATGAGCTGGTTTAGCTATTCCAACAAACCATTCCAAGGTTTAAGTTCACTTTAATGATGTTGCTTTACCTGGCTAATAATTTGAGTCTCATTCATAATTTGGAACTCACTACCCATTGATCTCAGACAGACAACATGCTACACTATATTCAAGAACATTAAGACCTACCTGTTTAAAACTTTATTAGATTAGTTTGTCATTTTAGCACTCATGTTTATGTTTGTTATGTTATCACAGTGCCTTAAGCCTACATTTTGTTTGTTAACAGTGCTTTATAAATAAATTATTATTATCATCAGTCATCGCAAAAAAAAAAGATAAATGGCACCAATTTCAAAGACAGACAATAAATTTGTTTTGAGGCCATTGGATTATTATAGTTTTTCAAATTTGAGTTATTGACATATTTAGATCTGCATAAAAAACATTATATATTTATATACTATTTTTTAATTTAGATGCTTAGAAACATTTATATTTAATAAATTAGACAATAAATTCTTTAATTAAAAAAAAAAAATCCCAACAGAATTAAGTGAGATTTTGTTTTTAAACCATGTCTACAAAGGAAAATGATAAACCTGTTTTCACTTGCTTGCTTGGAGAAATGGGAAAGCTTTGATTGAAAAGATTTAATATGCACATACATTTCATTGCAATAGCATTAACAGCAAACACAAAGTCTGTCTTCCACTCAAGGGGGTAGCTAGAAATTTGCCATCATTTGGATGTCTGGGGGGCTTGACCTCTTTGGGACCCCTGTATTTCAAAATTCTCCTCCCCACACCCAACTACGCCACTGCTTTCACTCTTTATTAGAAATATTAATAACGAAATCACAGTCAATGTCCTTCAAGAAACATTTATTAGAAATATTAATAACGAAGTCACTGTCAATGTCCTTCAAGAAACATAATATCTTCCTTGAGATCCCATATTCTTCTCAATACCTTGCCAATGCAATGCTAAGCCAGCGGATTTCTCTGAACAGTCTGTGGTTAAAACTTCTAGCTCTGATAAGTTTGATCACTGTGATTATTGGGTCAATAGCATGTTTGATATTTAATGAAACTTTACTTAAACATTCCTGTGTAGAGGTAGTTTATGGTTGGGATATTGTTTTTAATTTCATTATCAAGCCAAAGGTTTTTTCTGTCAAAGAACAGCACCATCAGCTGTTACACTCCACTCACAAACTTGTTCCATGAGAACTCAAGACATTCAACACAGTTCTTCATAGAATAAATACTGATCTGAGTTTGCGTCTTGACTGAATGTTATGACATAATCTTTGTTTCCTTTAAACTTTTAAAAATAACATGGATAGAAAGTTTTTGTAGCATCTTCATCATAGGAATCAGATGTTTCTATATAATTATATAGATATTAAAAATTAATTATTTTGAATAAATATGCATTTTTTTTATATATAAGCTGTGGGTAAACCTAATATTTATAAGTGTCTGCAGGCTGCATAAAACACTCCGCGGATCACTTGTGGCCCATGGTAGTAATTTGCCACCTCTGTACTAGACTGTCTACCAATATGACATCCCATAGAAACTCAGTGAAAATCTGAGTTTTGGATAAAGGCCCATATATTTGACGCCCTAAAAATAAAGCTGCTACCAAAAACAAGTACAAACGGCCAAAAGAGAAGTTAAACCACAGACAGACATGTATTTGTGTAGCAGATGTGACCTAATCATACATTCCAGCTGGTCTGCCTTTCCACATAAAAAATGCACTCTTCTTTTATATACAGACCATTTATTTTGAATATTTGTAAATTCAATATCTTTTTATTGATAAACCATCAATAACTGAGGCATTTACTTTCAAAGGTGAGAAACTTGCTTAGATGTTAGTTTTAGACCAGAATTATCCTAATTAAATACTGCTTAGAAACTTAACAGTTCATTAAAAAAAAGGTTTTAAATGCATGTCCTCAGTAATGAGAAAATGTTTGTTCGTAGTCCAAGCTGCTCTTATTCTACCAGCTCCCATCTGACATTAACATAACCATTGCAATAATGTTGAAGACATAATTTTATTTTAAAAACAACAAATTTGTTTAGCCAACATTTTATAAAGAGCTGAGAAAAGTTTTTTTTAACAAATTTTACACAAAATGTATACATGTTAAAGGCAGAAGAATTTATATAAAACAATTTGTATAATTGGATTAGAAATAAAAGTTTACCTTATTTAACAAAAACAAAATAACATTGATGTGTTCAGTCTGATATCTCTACAGCTGAATCAATAATATCAAAAGTACAAAAAGAGAGCATTGCACATTCAAAAGTTAATTTTTGCAACAATGTAGCATTTACATTAAAACCTTTCAGTCTGACATTACTGCAGCTGAACTCTGTAGACAACAAATATTATATATTTACATTGTGGTCAAGCGTTACCGACTTTGACATAGTGTTTTAAATAAGTGAGACTAAAATATTGGAATGTGCAGGGCACAAATATAGTGCATGGATTTGGGTTTCAACAAGGTTCTCCCAAAAATCAGCTCCACTGCTTGGAAAATGAGTAATCCATATTTCCTAGAATAAACTAAAAGGGGAGAAACCTAATGCTGTTATGCACTGAAATATATTTACAAATATTAACAAACTGGAATTTGTTAGAAATATTTTTGCTGTTGTCACAAAATATTGACACAACTCTACCCCAAAGGCTTTAATAATTGTATAATATTAATGGTAGACAGCAATCTAAAAACAACAAATTAACAAGTAATTTATAAGAAAAACAAGTCTATATTCATCCTGCTCAACTTTCAAATTTGTTTAGATGAACCTTTCAAGAAATCTTAGTTGGCCATTGAATGTTAACCCTACATTATACATCATACACAAATCCAACCAATATCACATTCACAAAAATGAGCTTAATCCTTAGCATATGTTGAGGGAAGATCTTTGTCAATTTCTTTTTTAATTGTAAATAATTTAGATCCAATACAGTTGTTAAAATTTAAGAGTACCAAAAGTAGCCTTTAAACCTATTCAAACATAATGAATGCTATGAAAAATTTAAGAGCACTTTTTGTTTTCAAGATCTAAGTGTGATGGAAAGACTGACTAAAACAATTGTGGATCTTTCGTATTGTGGCTGTGGAGAATTGCCACCCACTGTCTCATTGCAAATGTCCTGTTTCTTAGTTTAAAAAAAAATTAATATGTAAATGTGTGTGTGTGTGCAAAATATTAAATTTGAAATTCACAAATGAAATGGTGTCAGTAACTTATAACAACTTAGATGAAATTAAATGTAATCAGTAACAACATATGCCATAAAATACAGGCAAATAGAATATCAGTGTAATTACTCTTAGGAGTTTTTACTTCATCATATTGTTATGACTCTACATTGCGCACTGTCATTTGGGGCGACATTGTGTACCAGAACAGAGAAAGGAAGATGGCCGATGATTAGTGATGTAAACAAGAAGACATGAGATGTGATTCTAAGTTTGATTCTAGATGTAGTTTATAATTGATTATTAAACGTTCTGTTTTATATCACTTTTGTTGAGCTTAATTGCTAAGTTATAGCAATTGGTGTCAGAAGTGGGATCCTCAACGAAAGGGGAGAAGAAGATCTAGATCTATGTATAGGACATTGAAAGATTCCATTTTCGGGTAAATCAAAATAAGTTTTGGTTTTAGTGGATCAACGTTTGACTACTGGATGGCGTCTAAGAAAACACGTTGGTCAACTGTCATTACAAGAACTCTGAGGTAGAGAGCTGAAGGTGAGCGGCAACAAGGAGGCACTTATGGAGCGTCTTAGGCAAAACATGATAGAGGAAGAACAGGACACGGAGACTTATGTGTTTGAAACAGAACCGACTATGATGGAGCTTTGGAACATGATACAAGAACAAGGCAAAACAAATACTGACATGGGAAACTCATTGAAGGAAGACATGAAATCAGGAAAGGATGAACTGGGCTCTATAAAATCATTTGTGACTGAATTGAAAAATGACAGTTTCAAACAGCAATTAAGAAATGAGGTAGCTGAATTAAGGTCCCAAATGGTGGGAGATGTTGATTCTAAAATTCAACAATTACGAAATGAAATGATGGCGGAGTTGCAAAAGAAACAAGATGCGGGGGCCACTGTGACAGAAATGACGGGGAAGATTAAACCACCGGTGTTTGACGGCTCTGTATCTTGGTCGGCGTATCGATTACAATTCGAGGCGGCGGCGCAAATCAACAGATGGGTTACCAAGGCAGAGAAGGCAACTGGTCTCATGTTGGCACTCAGAGGCAAGGCAGCCGAATTGTTACAGACTATGACGGATCGGACAGACTACGATGCCATGGTCAAAACAATGGAACTACGATACGGCAATGAACACCTGCAGGAAGTTTTCAGGAAGCAATTAAAGAATCAACAACAAAAAAAGGAGAGACATTACAGGAATTAGCAGCAGACGTAGAACGTCTCGCCCGTCTTGCTTACCCATCGGCAACACAGGAACTTTTGGATGTTCTGGTCACAGATGCTTTCATAGATGGAGTGTGAGATTGGGAACTTAAGACGGCCATCCCAATAAGCGGAAAACGGAAAATCAATGAAGCCCTCATCTATGCCCTGTCCTACGAGGCGGCCGAAGTTTCAGCGAGAAACATACACTATTGTCAGACGTTAAATGTGTCGGAAGAGGAGGATCTGCCGAGGCTGATTCGAAGAATGGTGGAAAAGGCTTTAAATGAACGGGAACATTATCAGACCTCAAGGCGTAGTAGAAAGACTCTTCGTTGCTGGAATTGTAACACTCCAGGTCATTTAGGGAGGAATTGTAACATGTTGTTCCAAGGCCAAGGTTGTGCATCAGAAAGTCAACCGCTACGATTCTACGGGTTTAGGGAGCAAGAACTGGCAACCCAGAAAATCAAAACTCCGAGAATAAAGACTCCTTTTGGAGTGTTAGAGCAAAGCAGAACCTTGAGAGTGCAGGGAAAGATTGGCGCTGGTTCTTATAGGTTCCTCTTGGACACAGGGGCTACGCTGTCAATAGTTGGACCCAGTCTGATTGGTGATCAGGAAATAATACGAGTGAATGGCTACACTCTTAAAATGGCAGGTGGCGAACGGTTACCTAATTAGGACAGATACGGCTTAATTTTGAAATAGGAAGTCAACCATTTATTCATGATTTTCTGATGGCCAATGTTATCGACGATTGCATCCTTGGTCTGGATTTTATGTAGGAATTCGGTTTATCTCAAAACA
The DNA here is from genome assembly GCA_030265305.1 of Biomphalaria pfeifferi. Lineage (NCBI taxonomy): Eukaryota > Metazoa > Mollusca > Gastropoda > Planorbidae > Biomphalaria > Biomphalaria pfeifferi. The sequence continues at coordinate 125,101 of JASAOG010000130.1, read as the reverse complement.
TTGGAAGTGGAACTGTACAATATGGACACATAGAGTTTCCATTGCTTGATGATGGTGTGTAAGGCATTCGGGTGAAACGAATCGAACATATGACCATACCAAAATGGTCTAATCTGTCAGTAAACAGGTATCATAAAAGGGACAAACTGAAGTGGAACAAACTGGAAGGCCAGCTACATCCTAGAAGTGCGAAGAATAAAACATCAACCAATCATTGTTGAGGCTGTACAGGTAGTTACAAGGAAAGTGTTGGTGGCAGCGCCGTCGATGATCATAATGACAAATCAGATGCGTCTTTCAAGATGAAGAAAGTGGCAACCTTTTCAACGATAAGTGCAGACCCGAAAAGAAAACACTAGATGAAGAAACTAGAGGAGTGACCTATAAGCAGAGTGAAACTATTGCTTTCAATGTCCTTGATATGAGTGCTTCAATGGACATTACCAAATCAGACAACATTGGGTCTGTGTCCAATACTCCTGTTTGGCTACCAGTACTAACTGCAGACAGAAATTTAATAAGAACTGTACGGGCAGCACCTCGAATGAACAATGCAAATACCAGACAAACCATCAACAGGTCTGGACTTGACGAACGTGTTTACGTCTGCCTTCCCAAAGCAGAGTAAAAGATGAATCAATTTCGCGTAAACTGGACACTGATAATGTGGTTAATGGACATGTGTAGAAAGGCATACTTTCTTGAGATGGCTGAAAATGACTGTGTGTTTATGACCTGGCCTCCAGTGGGACTATAACTTTCTTGCCAGAACTTCATCTGCACTGACAATGCCGCTGCCCTGTCGAAAATCTGGTCATGTTCGGGACAAACATAACTAGGGGCAGTGTTATGACTCTACATTGCGCACTGTCATTTGGCGCGACATTGTGTACCAGAGGACACGATAGAGAACAGAGGAAGGAAGATGGCCGATGATTAGCGATGTAAACAAGAAGGCCTGAGATGTGATTCTAAGTTTGGCTCTAGATGTAGTTTATAATTGATTATTAAACGTTCTGTTTTATATCACTTTCGTTGAGGTTAATTGCTAAGTTATAGCAATATTAACAAAAAACATTATTGTGCCTATTCTACCCAGTTTCATTTTATGTAACAAATTGTATGTGTGCTAAAGCTATTCAGGGTCAAAAATGTGTGAAACTATTGTAGCTTACATTCTGTTTTACATACAACAATAAGTATCACATTGTTTACTAGAATACTCTTTGAATGTCCCATTTTAATGCACTGTAAGCAGACACTACTACTAATATACAGTCCAACATAACCAGTACTCAGTATGGCAGTGCTGAACAAATGAAAAAAACAGGCACAGACTGCAAAGAGCCTACAACTCAGCAGCCAAAAGCTGGATAGAAATAAATCAATCATATGGCAATGAAAATCTTAAAAATTAATATGAAAACAATATTTTGAAAATGCATACATAACTACAAAAATAACATTTTTTAGGATATTACAACAGCTGAATAGACATAATTCTTTGAAGAATTAAAAACTTTTTCTGTTTTATTTTCATAAAAAACTAACTTGCACTTTCAACAGCTAAAACACTTTCTGAGAATTAATTAAACTGAGCTCTTTTTGTTTTCTTAAAGCAATGAAAACTATTTGTTTTTAAGCATTTTTTTTCCATGCTGTGTTTGTCATTGTATTTCATAGTGAAATATTTGATTATTGTAACTAATTAATCTTGGATTTCTTTTTCGAATGTTCAATCTGAAAGATGAGGTTGGACTTGTGTAACTCAAAAAGAATTGAAACCGTTTGAACTCAAAATTTTGTTGAGTTCATATTCTGAAACTTAGTTATAAATTTTTGTCCTTGAATGTTTAAAAAAATTATATAAATCATAGTATTTTTTTCATAAAGTTACATTTCATTTTCAATGCACTTGATACACTGAACATAGCCTCACAAACATTCGCCAACACTGAAATGATTTTTAAAACGCTAACAAAAAAATTGAATTTAGCAATACTGTTAGTTTAAATGAGTAAAAAAAAAAAAAAAAAAAAAAGAGAGAATAAGTGGTTTGAGTGTTGGAATAATCCCCCCCCCCCCAAAAAAAAACCCAACAGTATAGAGTATTGTGCCCTGACCAAACCTGGTCATGATGGAGGCTATCTAAACCTAAACAAGTTACAGTCGTCCACTGCCCTACTGATTCCTATTATACATGGTTCAGGCCAAAGTATGGTCTTTAGACTGTAAGAAGAAAAAGTATCCTTTTCTTTGAGCCAGACCCAGGCTTGCTGAATACCAATAACAAGAAAACCATAAAATTTTTTACTACATGGAAACGCATATGCTACAGCAGTGTTTTCTTTTATTGCAGGCTTTTGAAAGAGGAGTTAGAGCTTTTAGAACCTTCATTTTGAGTTTCATATAGGATGTCAACACTTATGTTCTCATTTTAAAATCTACACTAAAGTCTTTGTTTACTCACCAGCTTTAGTCAAAGGATCAAATTTTATTATTTGCATTATGAAATTGTTTTGTCAAAAAATGGAATAAATATCACAATTTACAAAAATTATCTTTGAAATTAAAGTGAAAGAAATCAACCTGAATATTCTTTGTAAACAATGTATACATGCAATATGTTTTTAGGCTTAACGTATGAATAAATGTCTTTAAGTTGAGTACAGTATGCTATATACACTTCCTTATTATCATGAGGGTTATAAAATAGTGACAAAATGTATAAAAATAATAATGGAAAAAATATCACATTTCATGATAATGAATTGTTAATGTGAAACATATTTTCAACAACTTTGGTTAGCCAAATTAGGGAAGTTGAAACTTATTTGGCAAGTTGAATGGCAACATTAAACTCCACATTAAAAAATATCAATTTGATCCACCAGAGTGATTTTTCTTCAAAGTCAACATAAAGCCTCTCATAAAATATTAGTTGACTTCCAAGATTAAATTAAATTATAAACTATCATAACAATTGGATTCTCTTCTCAGTGGTCTGGTTGAATCATCATTCTTAGAAGTTATTTGGTTAGAAACATGTTTATTTCTTGAAAATAAGTTTTTGATTGTGTTCACAATAACAGATAATTTACTGTTACCATTTGGCTGATTTTCTGTTAAAGCAGGATGAAAATCAAAATCAGCAACTTCCACATAAGGCTTTTTGTGTATTTTCATTATGTAAGCAACTCCAACTAAAATAACAAGTATTCCAAAAATTCCAAATACAATGGGAAATACTAATGCTGGCAAATTTTGTGCATCTGGTGAGAAAAAAAAAAAGAAATAAAGTTTTAGTTTCTAGTTTAATTCTAGGTGTTTTGTAAAGTTTTTCTTACTTTAGGAACAGATTTTTAAGTATTTCATCAGAAATTTATTTTAAATAAGACTCTAAAATTGAAAATTTATTTCCATAAATACATATTAAGATATAAATGTTCAATTCTTGAATTCATTTCTTAAAAAATCTTATGAAGATTTCAATTAGTGAAAAACAAATGTTTAAAAAAATTGGCAATAAAAATTAAAAAAAAAAACAAAAGTCAATGAATACTTTATTCAAAATACACTACAGAATTTAGTGAACACAAAAATGCAAAAAATATCATTTGACACAAAAACAGACAATCACACATCATATTTCTGTATGCTATGTCAAGATGGCACTTTTACCAACTAAAAACAAATATGAAATATTTATATGCATGTCATAATAAACACTAGAAAACTTCATACTATAGAGGGTAAAAGAACATCATTATTAGGGTTTTCCCAAAGTTATTTTTGATGTGAATTTTTTTCTAGATTTAAAAAAATGTTCCACTTTTTTTTTTTTTTTTTTATATAGAACGTAATTTTGTCCTAATTTTGAACAATTTTATTGATGCAAAAACAACCCTCCAAAGCCTGCAAAACTCTGATTCCTCATATATTAAAAACCTCAAAACAGCACTTACAAAGCTCAACAACAACAGCAAAAAAACTGTAATTCAATGGATACTAGCTCATATAGAACTAGAAGGAAATGAGAAGGCTGACATACTCGCCAAGAGTGGGAGAACTAACACACTAATAAACTCTGCACTCTATCCAGAAGAATTGAAGAAATTAATCGTAAATAAAATAAATGAGAAATGGACGAGCTCTCATCCAAATCACAAGAAAGATGACGCTTACTATAAGCTATCCCGACAAGACCAACGTCTAATCTTTCGACTCAGGACCGGACACAACAGAATGCGACAACACATGTACCGGAAGCTCAAGATTGGAACCAGTGAAATCTGCCCATGTGGAGAATCACCAGAGAATGCAGACCACGTCCTCCAAATCTGCTCTCTATACCAAGAGGCATGTATAAGACACTGGCCCCAAATCACCCCAATAGAAAGGAAACTATATGGAGAGCTCCCTGATCTGGAAACCACTGCGCAGTTCATCTCATGTATTGGTCTACTCATCTGAACACTCCAACATAACAATGAGAATGAAGAAGAAGAACAATTTTATAAAAACTTTAGCTCCATAAATTATTTTGTTAGTAATTACCATTGTTATCTTGAAGCAAATTTAAGCCATTTCTCTGAAAATAGCTCAGAGTGTACTGATATATGACAACTAAAAAACATTACCTGCATCATATATGTAAAATGTTTCCACTAAATGAATGCGACTAACATCATTATAGATGAAAACATGAACATCCATCCAACTGACATTAAAGAGATGGATTGTTTCCAGGTGATTTAGAGTGTTCAAAAAGACTTGTGGTGAACATACATTTGAGCTTGGAACTGAACTGTTCACAGAGGTAATATTAAAACAAACAGCAGAAGGTGAGCTGAAAATATAAATTTAAAAAATAAATAAATATAAATAAATATTTAAATAAATATATTCAACTAAAAAAACAAAGCACATTAGAATACAATTTCTTGTGCATATTTAAACATAAGATATAATGCTGTTTGAAAGTAGCCGAATTCGGCAGTGCTGAACAACTGAAGAAAACAGCACAATATTTTCCTTGGCACAGTCTGCAAAAGAGCTCACAGCTCAGCAGCATTAAAGCTGGCTAGAAGAAGAAGAAAGTAGCCGATAACCCATGCCATTACATCTCTTCAGCTATGTTATATGTGATAAGTCCATTTACAACTGAATTTAACAATTGAACAAACTATATAGAGCAACTGGTTGTGTGATCCTGAGACTGTTTCCTTATTAATTTTCTATTCAGTCTTATAATAATTTATCCAGGGGGCTAAGAGCCTATTCTAATCAAGATCCAGGTCAGTGGAGAGACAGGTGTAAATTAGTTTTTAAATGAGTTGTGTCTGACCTACATAAATTAATATGCTCAAATGGTAATTGGAGACAAGAACTGCATTTTAAAATTACAGAGTGCAGAAATGGTTATACTTTAAAAAAAAAAAAATTAGAAAATTGTTTTAAAGTGTGTTAATAAGAGGAAAAGTAAAATAAACTTATTATTTTAAAAATATACTGAAAAAAAAATCTTTAGGTCAAAAGGTCAATTTTAGTTTATAAAGAAATTCTTTAAATTTAATACAAAAGGATGATGAGCAGGAAATGAAAGGTTAATTTGATTAAAATTTGAAGAATGATATTATTTTTAAATAAAAAGTTTACCAGACTCATCATGCTGTTTATATTTATATAGGTCAGTATATGGGTATGGGACAGTGGGTGACAGTTACTGGGTCAATGCTTATGCTTGTGTCTGGGTCATTGTTTATGTCTGTTTTAGGGTCAATGAATGTCTGTCACTTGGTGGATCAATGCATAATTGCATATGTATGGTTTAATGTCTTGGTCTGAAGTAGTGATGTCAAACTTTTTTAGGGAATAGTCCAAGGACTAAAAGGAAAATTCAGATGAGCCGTAATAAATTTAAAAAAATACAGTAATTAGTAGACATTGTGACTTATAAAAATTAAATTAATTTAATGTATGAAGCTGGGAGTGTTTTGATTATAGCTTTCCATAATTTTGTTTAAAGAGTGAATTGGGATGTTCTTTCATCAATCTATATGCCTCAGCTTTCTAAATGAAATATTTGAAAATGCAAGAATAGTACACATTCTTTGAACATTAAATTAGAAAAATTCAAAATGGAATATTCATGAATAATTGTTTGAGATGGATATTAGACTGATAATCTATTAAAATATTAAGATGTACATCTGGCTTCTGTGAAAGAATCAAAATCCCAGAGCTATGCTGAGTTTGCACTAATCCATCTTACTTTCATATAGTGCATCAGTGTATTCAGATTGAGATTGTCTGATTGAACAGTATTTACAAGCTATAGAATTACATTGAGACTTGGTCATAACACTGCATATTATTGAAGTAGGTACTAGAAAAACTAATAAATAGGCCCTTTTGTTGTTCCATGTAAAGTTTTTCATCAATCTTTCTAATAAATAATAAGAACTGTACTGTAACCTTCATATCAGTACTTTTTATATTTTCTTAATCAGAAATCGGACATTACTAATTCTATCATATACTGTTTAAGAAAGGGTTGTTTTTTTGTTGTTTTTTTTAGCAATATTTCATTAAACATGTCTTGCTGGTGCAGAAGCTTTCTGAAAACTTTTGCTGGGCCTTTTGTTTTGTTTCATCATTGGTTATGTATTAATAAGACTGTTATTATGCTTCGAAGTGAGGTGATGGGAAATATTGTCCTTATAATGGCCTTGGTTTCATTGGAAATGTCTTTAAAACTTAGGGAAAAAAAGTTTTTTCCCATTTAATATTAAAAACCAAGATATTCTGAATCAACATTACATTTCTTGACATTGTGTTTTTACTGGTTTACATATTGAAGTTATAGTTCTTCACAAAAGATGAACCCAAAATCTTGACTTAAGAATTGGAATAGAACTTGCTTTCTGATTTAAAGTTGCAAGCTTCTATGTTTGCTAACATTAATCTTGAAGAAAATGTATCGCATTATATTAATTAGAAACCAATAGTTTTGTAAATAATTATTGGTCTTCCACATTGACTATCTTTTTCTAAAAGTTCCCCTTTCAGACCTTGCGACCTATAGGGCAGATGATGTAAAGGTCATCTGATTCTGTGGCCCACGGTTTTACGAGGGTGTCATGTGGCCAGTATAACTACAAACCACCTTTACCTTCCCCAGCTAACGTTAGGTACCCATTAGAGCTGTGTGGACCCAGAATTAAAAATCCCTGTCTTCACCAGGATTCTAACCTGGGACCTTGGTACAGAAGTCAAGCGCCTTACCGCTCAGCCACTGCGCCTCTATTTCTAATAATATCAATAGGTCTAGTAGAGTGAAAGAACTAAATAGTAATAAACACACACACATGAACACACAAAAAATGGTTTATTATTTAAATTTCTCTAATTATATCTAAATAAATCTCTTGGTAAGAATATACAATATATTTCCATAAAATCAAACTTACCTTCCTAAACATGTGATGTTAAAGACAGTTGGTTTGCCTAGAGCTATTCCCTTGTCCCAAGATTCAAATCCAACTCTCCTTATATCACAGGAATGTAAAGCATCTAAAATCAACAGTTTGTTGTTTATAAGAAAGTTTGCTAGGAAGTATACTATCTTAAAGACTTATCTAAGTAGCACAATAGTAAAAAGAAATAGGACAGTTTTTTTTTTTTTACTTCCTGCTGTGTTTAAAATATTAGGATTTAAGGTGCTGCTTACTTTAATAAAAATTATAAATACTTATTAATTTAAAAAACAACATTATTGTTGATAACAATACAAGAAAACTATCTATCCTCAATGTTGAAAGGTGATTAGCAGGTACAAGAGAAATTCACTTAACAAATTAAGAGACTGGATCAACTTTTGTTTGTGGTTGGGATCATGTAGTTTTTGTAAAAGAAGAGAGATAATGTTAAGAAAAATTGAATTAAAAATTATAATAATTAAAAAAAAAATGTTTACATTCTTATCAGAAGAATCTATTTTTAACATCATTGATTAGAATAGAATATTCCTCGTACTGGGAGATAACTTATCCAACTATGAATGATAGAAGTTAGGGAATAAATAGATTATTTATCAAAACTGAACAGAGTTTTTAACATTAGACATTAAATGTGATCTATTGATAACGATTATAATGATAGGTAAAAACTCCTATTGTTAGTAAACAATTCTAATCTTAAGCAGTTTATGAAGTTGGATGGTTGGAGAACAAGTTGAACCACTGAATGCTGACAAACAATGGAGCTGTATCAAATTATTGATGGTTGGTGGATTGATATTAATAAAGTCTAATACTAAAAGAAGTGTGAAGACTACAAAGATAGTTGTTCATGGAAACAGTGTTTGGGAAAAGTAGTCACAACAGTCTAGGGCTTATCCCCTGATGCATAAAATCCTATAGTGCTTAGATAAGGATTAGACTTAAGAACATGAAAACCATCTGTCTTGTTAGAAAAGCTAAAAAGATATAACATTTTTTTTTTTGGAGTGGGGAAGGAGAATTCCAAAAGATTTTTAATTCGTCAAAAAAAGAAAAGCTAAAAGCAATGTGTGGGGTGAAAAAAGCTGAAATTATGTGAACGTAAGAAAAAAAGTCAAGGCCACCAAATAATCTGAGCACCACTACATGATAATTGTTTTAAGCAAAATAAAAAAAAAAGAGAATATATAAACAAATGAAATTAATTATCAGAAAAACGTAGGAACTACTTGCAAAAAAACAACAACAAACGATTCAATATTAGAAAATATGTGTGAGAGATTTAATGCAATTATTAGCTTTGTGGAAAAGAGAGTTGGAGGGACATGAGCTGTAAATCAAAATGTGGAAATTCTCCAAAAGGTAGAGTAGATCTCTTGTGAGTGATTTCTCCTATCAATTTTTAAGCACACCTTACAGCATTGATTGCATAGTTAGTGCAAGAAATTATCTTCTAACTTCTTTAAAAAAATTTTTATGAACATTTTTACTTTCTGACCCTAATAGTTGTTAATTTTTAAAAAATTTATAAGTTGTTCAACTAAATTGTTGTTTTTTTCAATTTTTGTATGTAGAAATATATCTTCTACCTATTTTTACCTTAATTTGATAAAAAAATATATCCACTTCATATTCTAACCTTTATAAATAAATCTCCTCCCTAATCTTATCTTTATCTGATACTATATACCATTCATATTTTAACAATAATAGAAATATATTTCCTCCCTATTCTTACCTTCTTTTTTTTAAAATTAATTAATTATTAATTGGAACATACACACAGGCAAGAAATTTAGAAAAGTGTAGGTAGAAATAAAGAACAAAAATACTTACTTTTCAAAATTAGAAACTGCTCAAATTGACCACATTTAAAAAAAACACATTTCACATCTGCAGAATTATACTTTGACAGTTTATAACTTTTCATATTATCCACTTCTGCTAATTGCCTTGACCTTGTAAGACTGTCATTACAAAAATTACTTTTAGGGCTTGATTTCAAATTTAGCCCAATGAATAAAGTCAAGGTAAAACTCTCTGACTTGGTCACATTGTATCTTAAGATTTTTTCAGGTGAAATTAATAATCCATTTTTGTACCAGCAATAATTGAAGCTTTCTTTTCTGTAACCAAGGAATATGTCATGCAAGTCTCCTGCTGCTGTTAGAATCTCTTTAGTAGAAAATACTGCAGGGTATCTCTGGTAATCCAGGTGTTGTTTTAAGATTAAATCCCCATTTAATTTTTCTGTATTAAAAAATATATGAATAAGAACCACAGCAAATAGAGATCTAGAAGATGTACTAAGCTATCATTATTTATAGCAAAATATGTTTCTTTAAAAATATATTTTCTTATTTACACAATAATAAAAAATGTGAGTAGTTGAAAATAAAATACTTTACAAACCATTGTATTTATTTTGGTTATTTACAATTAAAAGTTGAATTTTAGAAGGATATGCTATTTAAATACCTTAATAGTTGTTTTTTATTTTGTAATATGATTATCTTTATTCAGAATGTATGAAAATAGTATATATTATATACATTTTTGAATTTTATTTTCTATACAAGATCTGTGTTACAATTAGACTGCTTAGACAAGGTTTCTTGAACAGGAAAATTTTTAAAGCATGAAGCTATATTTGAAGCACATATCATTACGATAATGGTAAAAAAAAAAAAAAAGGCGGGAATGGATTTATCTTTGCATTTAATTAGTTTCTAGCTATATAACCTAGATCTAGAACCTAAATATTATAGGTTTTGACATAGCTCATATCGTGAGCATAAAAGCTGTAAATATTTCTTCAGAAAAACAAAAAGAAATAAAAACTTCCAAAACTTGAATAAAAACAAATGTTGTTGATTTTGGAAGTTGTAAAACTCTGTAATTGTGTCATGTTCTAAAGTCCAAGTAAAGTACATTTAAACAACATATATCTCTTTCTAGGTAGAAAAACTAGTTAAAACAACAACAGCATTGTATTGTAAAGTACTTCTGTGATAAGAAGAAAACAGTATCTGTTTAAGACCAGTTAAACAACCCAAATTAAAAACAAACAAGATTTAAAAAAAATATATTTAAGAGGTGTAAATATTATTTTCCAGGGAAAGAACTATTAAATAAAGAAAAAATTCATTTACATAGATTTAGTCATTCTTTTTTCAGTGGAGATAATATTTTTTTTTTATGTTTACATTTTACCTGTTAAAACAAACTTTGTTGTTTTGTAGGCAACCATCTTGGCTGAATCATTAATTGGAAATGCTGCTACAGTCATTGTATATTCCCCAGGTAAAACTTTATGATTATCAAACGTTATTGAAACCTTAGAGGTAGAGGCATTTACAGTTTGTAATTTCTGAGCATCAGCCATGCTCAACCACTGAAAAATAAATCTATAGAGAAAATATAAAGCTCAGATATTTTCATGGCAATGTTGTTTCTTTTAATAGTGAAGTTCCATAAATGAAAAATTAATAGATAGAATAAATAAATAGAATTCCAAGGTCCAGAAAGTGATTTGGAAGTTTATGCAAAGCAAAAAAAAACTTTGAATTTCCTAAACCAACGTATGGTATCTATTATTTATTATACTGCAAAATAAACTTTTTAAAAAAGTCTTGATCTTAGCATCAAACATTTGAGTGACTGAATGTTCTGTTAAATATTTTAATTTACTTTGAGTTGATACTAGATACAATGCTAATTTTTAATCAATTTTAGAATTAATTCTATAATGTTATTATTTTTCAATAGTGATGGTGAGACATTAATTAATATTTAAAAGTGAATGTATTGAAATTGCTCACAGTTTTGTTTCAGATTCTTGGCTGAAGTTAGTTTTACTTAAATGAGCCATAAAAGTAATTGCTGAGTCAATTACAACAGGCCCTGAATTCATCAGAGTCAGCTCATAGTGATCTGAAAATAAATAACATCTAGATGATAAAAAAATAACACAATTTTTTATACAAATTTAGAAAATTAACTTCTGAGTTCATATGACATAAGAGCTTGTATTTTGTCTTTATAATGTAATTTTTTAGATATAATATTGAATATTTAAGACTAAATGACACACTGATTTAATTCTTGTTTAGTGAATAATCACACCTTCATGGATAAAACACTGTCCATCCTTTAACAGTGTTGATAGTGCAGACACCATAACATTAATGTCTGAACCACCACCAATTTAGATAGAAGGTGACAAGGTAAAGGTTGTTTTTGCACATTTGTAGCAAAAATCACTAACATTTTTTAATTTACTTTTTTAAAAATATTTCATGATTTCAAAAACCTCCACCAAATAATGTAACATGCACCATAGTCTTGACTAAACAAGTGGCAACATCATAGGTTAAAACTTACGATGTGCTTATTACATATATCCACATTTCTATGAGAGATTTTACCTGAAACATTAGAATATAAGGCAACCTTTGACTGTTGAAATGGGACCACAATACGAATAACACTAATAGCTAGTAAAGCCAAAATAAGTTGTGAAAATATTTTGATTACAGGGGAAATGGGTGGCTAGATGACAGAGCTTAGAGGGAATTATATCTTTACCTTGGACTAATCATCTAAATTTACGTCCCAAGCGTAATACCCAGTTTGAAAAAACTTATAAAAAGTAAATTCGTATGACCTTTGTATTAACTATACAACATCCAGAGTAAGTGCTGATTTATTATCCAAGAGAAACTGAACTTATTCAAATTAAGATTAAACCAATAAGGACAATACTAACCTAGTTGAGATGGAGCTAATGTTATTGGTAACACACTGATATTGTCATCTGCCGTAGCAGAAGTTGCTGTGACATTTTTAATCATTTGTGTAGTTAATGGCAAGTCTTGTTTTCTTTGACAAGCAACAATAACAGAAATGCTAATGGAAAAAAACATGAATGTTTCCATTTGTGTCACATCCATTACATTTGTTCACTGATGTACTGAAATTTAAAATGCAATCTCTTACACAACAGAAAAATAAATAAAAAAATTAAAGCTGCAGTTGGATAAAAGTGAAACATTAAAGCTCGTTTAAAATAAATTTACCATTACTGTCACAGCCTGGTTTTGTTATAGGCGTGATAACGCGAATGTCGTGTGATGTAGATCTTGTATATGATATAATAATCCTTTATATCGTTATTTAAATACTTTCACTCGCGCACTAGATTTGCTAGTGCATGAGAACACCAACATTGATTTGTATTCTGGACTTATTTTCTTGGATGTATTTTGTGATGGCTGAAGTCGCCAATATATTTTATGATTTATTATTTGTGTGTAATAAAAACCATGTCTGCTACAAGTGAGTCTATTAATTATTATAAATATTGTGGCCAGAGAATTCAATTCAATCTAAAGAACCCTGAATTGTGAATGGTTTTATTGCGCAAAAAAATATTTCCAATATTGTAGATTCTATATCATAGATGTACTTTTTAATTAAATTGAAATATACAGCTTCCACCTTGCAAAAAAAAAAATTATATATAATTATAGTTCTAGTTGTAGATATATAGTGCCAGTTTTTATATGTCTTTTTAGAAGTTGCAGTCAAAGTGAAAAGCAGAAAAGTCTTGAGTCTAGATCTAGACTAGATGAAAGTTAAAGTAAAGACAAAACTCACTTCTATAGACTTAAACTGTGCCTGTAAAAATGTTTACTTAGTAACTAACTATATCGAGAATCTAGATTCAAAGTACAATCAAGGTTACTAGATTTAGATCTAATTAGTCTAATATTAGATCTATATAATAAATAAGATTACAAAATTAGAGTACCCTAATTTAAGTAATTATAAAAATAAGATCTAGATCTAGAGTCTATATTATCTATTCGTTGATTTATTATAGTTATAAGGATTTATTATAGTTATAAGTATAAGAGTAATCAAGAGTTAAAGAGTCTTAGCTACTTTGACTGTAACACAATTACACATCTATCTATCTAGGACCTAGAAATGCATGTTCACTGTGATCATGTTGTCATTGTTGTGTAGGTAGGCTACTAGTACTAGTCTACTAGGGACTCTAGAATCTAGACATAGTAGAATCTAGATAGACTTCTATCTACATCTAGACATAGTCATACATAGAATGATGATGGTAGACTATCTTGTGACAAGCTTGTCAATATGATTATCTAGACTAAATCTAGTCTAGAATCTATATAAATCATTTCTAGGTAATTTCCGCTTTTAAATCTATTGTCTTTTAACGTTAATATTCTTTGAATTGTCTAGGGTCTAGATCTATGTCTTGTGACTACTTTTTATTTCACATTTGAGATTAGTGACCGAATAATTTCCTGCGTAAAAAAAAAATCTAGATAGATCTAAATCTAGCCTACCTGGTATGCAAACCAAATTAACATATTATCTAGGTAAAAAAAAACAACAGACCCTATTTAATTTTAGAGTAAATCTGTAAATTATGAATTAGATATGTAAACCTAACATCTACATGTTATGGTGAGGTCAAGGCCAAGGAAAGTATTTTATATGTGAGTCATTTTGGAATCCAACCCAGATTCCAATCCAGAATGTAAATGTAATCCTACTTTTTAATGTAAAGATGGCGACGTCCAGACCTAAGAAAACAAATCCAAAAAACAGAAAAACGAAAACATTTTTAGAATTCGATGAAAAGGCAAGATCGTAAGTGACCATGTAATCTAGATTGTAATTGTTCCATTGTAGAGAGATCTAGATCTATTTGTAGAATTAGTTTACAGTAAATGTAGACTGTAGGCAGTCACTGAGTCAGACACACACTCAGTACTGACAGTAGGGATGTGAAATAAAAAAATTATCTTTGAAAAATCAATTTTTTGTTAGTACATCATTAAAATACTTTGAAAGAACTTTCCAATGGTGTATAAATTATGACTTTAAGTTGAACAGTTAGAAAGTTATAATTTTTTTCTGGCGTTTTGACCTAGCATTGGTTGACATGGAGCATGTAAGATGAGAGCGTCTCGCTCGCTCAGCCAGTGAGACACCCCCCCGCTCAAAAAATTAAAAAATTGGAATTGAATTTCGTAGAGGATAAATCTACTTATTAAATAAGACCTAGTATTCGTAGTAAATTTCTAGCTCACAAATGTGATTTCACTTATATTTATGAACTCTACCTGTTTAGAATATAAATATTGATGAAATAATTAAATTATCGGGTCTAGAGCTACAAGAAATGTCATAGAGGTGTGGACAAAATGGCGACTTTGAGATGGCAGAAAATAACAAAATATCTAAAAAGTGGGATCAAATCGTCTGAAACAATTTTTTTTCAAACTGGCTTTAAAATTATAAATAATATACATTTAATAAATAGTTGTCCAACTTTGAAAAATTGTATACTCAATTATTAAACATTTTTTTTTTTTTTTTTTTTTTTTTTTTTTTTTACTGTAAATGTAACTTGAATCAAGTTAACTAGCACACTAAAAAGATTTAAAAAACAATACTGTATGCTTTAACTAACATGAGACGTAAGCTTATTGGCTTAATAAAATAGAAAGCACATCATTACTTCAATATTCACTTGTCAATAAATGATAGCATTATTCAGTTTTTAGTTACATGTTCAGACTATTAAATGTTATTATTTAAATTATAGCAACTTTCTCTTTCAGTCAAGCTTAAAAAGTCTAAAATAATAAGTTAATGTCAATGTAGTATTCTTCAGACACTTACAAGCTTAATCATCTATACTTTAAAAAAAAAATGTTTGCATGGTTTTCATTTGTTTGTACATCAAATATGTATTAATATAATTATCTTTTTTAAATGAAACATTAAATACTGAAGATGACCATTTCTGATATATTCTCATTTCACAAAACAAACAGAATATTATCCGAAATTTCATCCCTTCATTGTAACTGTAACAGGCTTCATAAAAAAAATGGAGTGACAATCAAATCAGGTTTTTGGAAATAGTAAGCTCCTTTAATAAAAAAAAAAAAAAGAAACATGCATTATAAAAATTTTTTGTTTTAGATAAAATTTCTCTTGGGTAGCTTGAGTAGAAAGTAATAGAAATATGAACTTCCCCTTGTTTTTTAAACAAGTATTTTACTAAATGTTCAGTAACACAAGCTATTTACTAGACCCAATATCCAGCTCCAGCAAGATATCTTATTTTGTCTTTACACCAATCTGATGCACCTCTACCAAGAACTAAAAAAAAATGATATCCATGCACTATGGTTGGGAGAGCGAGATATTACATTTGTAAGAAGCATGTTGTGACAAATCATGTTTGTGTAGTGGACTAAAACAAGAGTAACAGGGTTTAAAACATAGGTGGCTCCATAGGAAATAGAAAAATAAAGAGACCGAAATATAAAATTACATTAAAACCTTCCTGCATCTACATCTAAATCAACAAATAACATCATATAGCTTGATTACCATAGTGTTCCATTATGTAGCATTTTAAATCATAGTAGAGACTTTGAGCTAGGTTTGTAGATGAGTCATAAAGTTCTGCTAAGCATTTGATCCAAGTTTGCATTTTTTTTTCTAAAAAAAAACTTTTTTGTAGCCCTTCCAAGCCCCAACAAATTGAAGGCCCTAGGCTGCTGCCTAGTTTGCCAATGTATATGTTTTACACGATGGTCATTGTTAATTTCTCCAGCAACGTTGAACAGCATTTTCGATCACACCCTGGTTGAATGTGGTGCTTGGTAGCATTGAGCAACCTAAGGTAATCCAGGAATCTGTTGGAAATAGCCTTCCACCATTTAATCATTGGGTGCATTAGCTTCTTCTTGTGCCACCAATTAATTGAACCAGTCCTACCATCAGGATTCAGCTGTGTCTTCTTTGCTAGTGGTTCAACAGCTTCAGTGAAGACTTCTGCTGGTGTTTCAGTTTTCTGTAACCTCTGTGAATGGTGATTAGGTGACTCCTGCCTTTGCTTCAGTGCAAGCTTTGGTCTTGAACCAAGGGCCCAACTGTGCTGCTATGCTGCACAGGCGAGTTTTGTCTAAATCTTCAAACCTGCTGTTCATGGACTCGAATAATGCACTTTTCATTGTTTTTACTCCTGTCTTCTTAGCCTCAAATGCTGGAATGCCTTTAGAGTTTAGACCTATGGAATCACAATGGAAGGTGAAGCTAAAGCTGCACTTACGAGTTACCTCCACTAAAGGTTTTAGCAGAGACACTGTTTAGAGATAAATTGCTTATGGATTCACATTCTGCACACTTCATAATATTGCTTAATGTTGCTCCAACAACCTCTGTAACAAGACGAAAATTGAATTCCAACAGGTAGAGACATTCTGTATCAACTGATGTCATGGAAGGAGGAATTTGCTCTATAATTTATGTAAACAATCAGTTGCCAAGGACAAATGTTTAAAATGACAAACTACGCTTTATTATTTATTGATTTATTTTTTGTACACAAAGCTAAATAGTATGTGCCAGTGCTTTTTTTTTTTTTTTGTAAAAATAAAAAAAAAGGTGCCAGTAATTAGTGATGGATTGCTTAACTTTTAACTACTAATAAATTAATAGTAAAAAATGGTAGAAAAGTAATCATTTGTAATATTTTTTCCCCACATTGAAAAAGGTGCCAGTACGGAACTGGTATCTGCAAAGCAACCAACATTTGCAGTGCTTTTTTGATGAAAGCTTTTGCTACGTAGAAACTAAATGATAGTTTTCCAGCAAGTTTACAGCCATATGCTCTAAAACATTTCTGCTTCAGACACATTCTGAAAATAGGAAGTCAAACCGAAATACAACTCTGTGGTATTATCAGCTGGCCAGGAATCAGTTGAGAAAGCACTGCTTTTAGCATCAGCTAACATTTCATGAATCTTGAAATAAACCATGTCATATTTTCAGTACTTAACTAGTTAATAAATTGATTTCTCAACCACACTCTAAAGTACTTTTGATGATCCTGCAATGGTATTGTGCCAGAACTGAATATAGCCAGATAGTGAAAACTGTTCGGTAGGAGCTGAGCTCTGGTGCATCCCTAGTTCTGACTGTGTGTGTGACATCACAACCCACTAAAAAATAAGTTTTATTTAACTCTTTCTCTCTGTAATTATTTACCACATTCTGGTGGAATCAACGCTGGTATTGTCAGTTAGGAGAGAAAGAGTTAAGCTTTCATTTGGAACTAAAAAAAAAATTCTAATAACAAAAATATTCATTTTGTTGAAAATTTAAAAATACTATTTTCCATTTTGGGTAAATTATTCATGCTTTTGAGGGAAAAAAAGCTAGTTCTAGGAAACAAAGCAATAAGTTTTAAAAAATTATCATAGATAACAAGAATTCTTTATTAACAGAGAATATTTGAGAAGTTTTCATAAAAGGAAAATTGATAGAAAGAAGCTTGCCAGAGAAAAACAAGATAAAAAAATCTTGGCAGAAAGAAAGGAAATTCTTAAACAAGTAGGTATTTTATGAATACTCATGATCACTCATGTTTTGTAATAAGTTAAAAAAAATACCCTATATATATATTGTTACGAATCTCACTATCCAGGCTCTCTGCAAACTGCACTATACACCACCAACTTAAAGAACTTGACAACTCAGGGCTCCAAAGTAACGTGACGCTTTAATAGTTGAATAAATAACAGCCAATACTGTACAATTGGCAACACGTACACTGTACAAATATCTCTCCGATAACACTGTACCGCCATATCAACTCTTGCACTGGCCTCTCCGTCTCGTTCCGGGCTTGCACTGGGTTCAACAGTTCAGGACTGACTTCACACACTAGGCTCGTTGTGTCTGACTCGATCACAGACCAAGATCAAGACGCCGTTCGTCTCAACTGTACTTGATAGTACTCCGCACTGAAGTCGCAATGCTCCGTACAGAACCACACCTCTGAACTGTGCTGTAGTCGACCGTGTTCTGAACTCTTGTCATGAACCTCCTTTCAGAACTGTGCCTGTCCTTGGCTGACCGTTGTAGCTCGTCACGGTTGACCGCTCGTCTAGCGCTGACTTGGGGCGATTTGCGTCGGCTGACTACACACACACCACACTGTGCCACCACCAGGTTTATAACACTGCCCCCTCCTTAGATCTGTCCTTACCGGACAGAATCAAACTCGCCATGAAACGGGTGGAGTCGATTGATGTGGACGATCTTCCGCTTGGACCTGTGGCTTCCTTGTATCCGGCAAACATCATCTGTGATCCTTTTAACTACATGGTAAGGGCCTTCCCAATCTCTTTGATGCTTATAGGACCTTCCGTTTCTCCTCCGGGGGTTGTATAGCCAGACCAAGTCGTTCTTACGGAACCTCGAGGCATTGACCCTATTGTCATTCCTTGCCTTCATTTGGTCACTGCTGCTGTTGATGTTTTTGCGGGCTAAATTATGAGCTTCCTTCATTCGGAAAATTTTCATCGTCGTAGCTCGCCACGGTTGACCGCTCGTCTAGCGCTGGCCTGGGGCGATTTGCTTCAGCTGACTACACACACACCACTACCCCCATCTGTGCCACCACCAGGTTTATAACAATATTTTTATATCCATACTCACATATTTTGTTGGATATGTAAATGTTTAAAATAATGAAATATTGTTAAGCACAACACGTTAATACATGTGCTTTTAAAATTATAAATATCCAAAGGAAAATTAGGCCCATTCTTAAAGGAAAACTCTGATGGTTTTGACAATTTTTGATATAATATGTGTTTTGATTTACAGATAATGAATATATGATTCTTTTTTTTTTCCTTTGCAATTATAATAACTTAGTATTTGATGTTTTTTCGACGTAATTTTCCTGCGCATCCAAAACAGTCAGACTTTTACCGGGTTTCTATTTGACGTCACAAATGTGTTTTAATCTATTGACTTATTGTATAACAGGAGACCATACAGCAAAGTTTACATTGTCGTAAAAGAAATATATCTTGGTCTATGCAGTTAGATATAGGATCTTGTAAGCAAAGAAAAAATGCTTATTAAAAGTAGATATACATGCTTGACTAACCACGGCAATGTGTATTTTCTTGCCAGACCACTCAACACACAACAAATATTATTGCTTGATTGTCTTGTCATGAGCGACTACACATACTCTCGACTAGCCTTACACTGACCAGTTTGTTCGAATCAGTCAGACATACGATCTATTTACTTCTTGGGACAGAGAGATGCTTAGATGAAAATGTTACTCTTTTTCTTGAGTTGATTATCCTAATGCTTTTAGACTGTATCATAGCTCTGGACTAGGCCGTCACTAAGCCTAACAGCTACTGTAAGAATTGGTCAAATCTAGTTTCTCTTTCAGTATTTTTGAGGGAAGTGATGTATGAACTAGCTTAAAACAAAATCTCATAGAACCCCGTTTTTTTTGAGATGTCAAGAATTTACTGATTAATTTATTAAATATAAATGTTTCTAAGCATTTAAATAAAAAATGGTAAAATGTTAACTATTACAACTTTTTACGCAGAATTTAAATATGTCAATGACTCAAATTTGAAAAACCATCGGAGTTTCCCTTTAACACTATGTAGTTTACAATGATACATTAGATGTCACACTAATTGAAAGCCATTAAATATTTGCTATGTTAACTTTAATTATTAAAATAACATTGCATTTAAGCATGGTTAGTGGCATTACACTCACTTATAGAATAGCAGGCATTCTGAGAGTACAGCCAATTTACTTCATTTAGTAGTCACATAGAGGCCAAACATCTATCTTAAAGTAAATATTTGAATAGACAGTTTGAATTAAATGAATGAAAGAACATTGATTGCTGTCAAACTCGAAATAAAACAAGGTTTGAAATAACTGGAACTTTGACTGTTTTTTTTTTTTTTTTTTAATGTAAACCTTTTATTTTTTGTATGTAAATAAAATGTTTTAATTTTTTAATCTTTGTTTAGGCTAGGGATTTAAAAGCTAGTCACTTGAATCAGAATTCTTCAATAATTCCTGAGATAAGTACCTTGGTTGATCCAGAAATTTATGAGCTTCCAGAACACACAGTGACCATTGCAGATATTGGTGAAATAGATTTTGTTGGGAAAGGTGGATTTCATTTAGGTCAAAATAAAGGATTTGTGAGTAATTCTAATACACTGTACGTTTTCCTCTGCTTATTTAGCAGTCTACTGTCTAATCACAACTTAGTTTCTATTAAACTTTGCATTGGCCAAAAAAGGAATTTTTAATATAACTATCAATGCAAGTTAAAAAAAATAAAAATGTATTCTGTCATGGCACCCACAAGACCTTGAATAAAAAGGTAAAGTTCCCCTTTCAGACCTTGCAATCTATAGGACAGATGATGTAAATGTCATCTGTTTCTGTAGCCCACGGTATCATGTCGCCAGCCCTATGACCAACCACCTTTACTTTTCTTTAACTAATGTCAGGTACCCATTAGAGGTGGGCGGACTCAGAGGCACCCAAAGATCCCAAATATAATATAATATATATATATATATCTAGAGCCTTTCTAAATACAGTTAAATAACTTTCATTCATATCACATAAATGGGATATATAAATATGCAATCCTGCTCCCTTGAACGGATGATAAAATGTTTTGTTGTGATTACATGAAAACAAAGAATCTGCTAATTCTAATCATTGCTGTTTAAGATCAACTTAAATCAGAAAAAATAAAACAGTGCTACAGTAACATAGATAATAATAGTAATAATCAGTCTTCATCACATCCGGTAATTTTCGGCAAAATTACCATCTACCACATTCAACTCTGTTGGTGGATTTAGAACAATTTCTGTCATTGTTTTAATAAAACTAGATCTATTTTCCTTCTTAAACGATACTTAATACAATTCTTACTAATATAGATTACATCTAGATTCTAGATCTATACTAGTTAAGAGTTCTAAATCAGACGTCAAGAAGGCTAGGTCTAGTCTTAGATCTAGATGTCCATATAATGAAAATACCAATAAATAATTGCACAAGTATGTAATGCCCGCTGGCCGAATTGGTAACATCGTTCGTTCTTTGACAGCTGACAGTGTCAAAATCACAGGTTCGATACCCAGTTTGAACCAAATATTTTATTATATTTTAAGTTGTTTAATAATTGTCTTTTTTAAATCTTTTTTTTTTAATGCTTTTCTTGTTTTCTATCCAAGAGCCCTGAGAGCAATGCTGATGAAACTACACACACTCCTGTCACTGGATCAAAGGAAAGTAAATCTATACAGCACAAGTAAGTTAGACAACGTACAGAAACAGTGAGGACATTTTAATTGAATTTATCATTAGACCTTATACATTTTCAACTCTTATCACTAAAAAACATCATTTGTAGCATTTCAGTAATGTCAGTTGATTCCATTCATTGCATTGGGCTCAAAGTAAACATTAAAGTTTTTAAAGTTTATACAAATGCATTTTTGCATTAGTATATGATGAAGTAAGGGTTGTTTGAAACTACAAGGTCTAGCCCTAAGAGTATCATAGCCAGCCAAACCAACAAAAATCTCATGGAAAGAAGTTAAGGCACAAACAGGAAGTTGACACTAAATTCTACACAATTTACAATTATTCAGTAATAATGTGAAGACTGACCAGCTGGCTGGATTCTAAATTTTTTATGGAATATGTATGTTATTTTTCTACATTTATTTTGGAAATAATTTTAAATCTACTGGGTACATTATTATTATTTTTTCTTTTGCAGACTAGCAGCTTGCAGTAATCAGTTATCTTCTGCAAAATTAAATGCCAAGAGAATGAAGAAAAAACACATGCTGAGAATGAAATTTCAGGCCAAAAAGAAAGGTGAAAAGAAAGGGAAAAAGAAGAAAAAATAAAATCAAAATGACTTATCATTGTCTTCTGGTTTTAAGTTGAATGTATGATTGATTTTTAAGTTGTGGGATTCTAATAGTAAAATCATCATTTACAAATTTTCATCATTCTGTAATGAACTTTGTATTTTGAAGACTATAGTGGCATTTTTTTGCAATATGTAAGACATTACTTTTGTCTTTAAATAAAACAGTTGAGTATTATTTTATTTACATTAAACAAAGAGCACTAAATTTAAAAAGAAATTGTTGCTGAACTGCTGAAAACAGAAAAATTAAAGACCACTTGATCCAAAGTCTCAATATAAAAGAAGCTGACCTTGTTATTTAAGCAGGGATTTGGATAGGGAATTTATACTGGTAGTAATTGGATAAAGGCTACACTGCATTTCAATAAAGATCTATTTGTCTACCTGAAGCAGACATTGGTCAGAAAATAATAGTCATCAAATCAGACATGTTGTTATTTTATGTCTGAAGGAGGGAAAATTATTTGAAATGCTGATCTCCACTTGAAAATCTGATCCCATACATTGTGACTTGCAAAGTTTGTGGGAAATGTGTTGTTTTTTTTGTCTCCTGAAAGTGAACCGTTTAATTTTTAAGTGAACTATGCAAGGTGATTTTTTTTTTTTCGTAAATAAGCTCATTGTGTATACATTTGTTTACTCATTTGTTACTACTAATCAAAGAAAAACAAGGCGCAACACTTACAGGAGACCCTAAACTAACCGCCTTTACTTGCGAAGACCCAATCACAACGGAAGAGGTTTCAGAGGCTAGCGCTCATTCAAAACTGTTCTCCTTACAATGAAGCCCGTACAAGACACTGGCCCCAAAACACCCCAACAAAACCATATATGGAGAGCTCTGATTTTGAAACCACTTCGCAGTTCAACTCATATATTGGTCTAGTCATCTGAACGCTCTAACATAAAAATGAGAACGAGGAAGAAGAAGAGGCTAGTGCGCTTCTTAAAAATAACAAGACACCAGGTCTAAATATGGTGTCAGCAGTAATGTTAAAATTCGGAGAAAAATACAGTGTTGATAGAATAACTAGGTCCTACATATGTGCTGGTTAAACTGCCTGAAAACTGGCATAAAGGAATGGCAACGAAACTCCCCCCATAAAACGAGCAACCTAGCGGACTGCAACAATTGGAGAGGCTGCCTCAGTTCCAGGTAAAGTGTTCAGTACTTTTCTGCGACGATAACTACAACAGGCCCCAGACTAATGGCTCAGAGAAGAGCAGGAAGGCTTCCGAAAAAGTAGATTATGCACTGGACAGGTTTTTTTCATCCTGCAAATTATCTAATAAAGCCTGGAATGATAAGTTTGATAGTGTCCATCGCGAATCACTTTTTAAAAATATATCAAGACAATATGGCATCCGCAAGAATTTGTCCATGCGACATCAGCAAATCAAATTGTTGGGTTAGAACCGACGATGGAATAACTGATTCTTCAACAAAGACGGGTGTGAGACAAGGACATTTCTGATCCCAATTTCTCTTTCTCCTTGCCATCGATTAGGCCGATGTAATGAAAAAAAAAAATGAATCAGGCTGTATCTGTATCCAAAGGAGTGAGCCACATTGATGGACCTGGACTTTGCTCACGATATAGCATTAGGCTACTTTTATTAAAATTAAATTTATGCAAGAGATTTCAGAGAGCCTCAATAGAGAAGCACTTAAAATCGGCCTCTGGATAAATATTGATAAACACGAAGTTATACATAGGCCTTTTGGTTACAGGCTAACCGCGAAGTACCCCCGTCAACACTGGGCCTATAGAGCTTGAACAGAGAGAGACGGTCACCTACTTAGGCAGCGTTGTCACATTAAGCGATGGAGATCCCTGGAATGATATATCCAGGTACCGAGATCATGTGGCAGAGGAGTCCTTTCTCACACAGGTACTCGTCCCCTGGGGAAAATGTTGACCGAACAGCCATAACGGAACCTGAAAAGAGGAAAGCGAAAACAAGACAGTCCACACCTTCTTAGAAGACTTAAAATCTGAGGGCATCAGCTCAGATTAGGAGGCTGTGGAAGTCGTCCATGACCAGGGATATTATAGTCGGCCCTGACATTATCATGCGACTCGGCCCACTAATGGCTTACCATGTGATGTAGGCCTACGTGTATTGGTCCTCATAAAAAAAGAATTTGGTAGGCCTAATGCAACGAAACATGAATGCAAACGTCGGTTTACGTAAAAATTTTATTTCTACGTGTAGATAGACTTGGAGGCTTTAGGAAATCTCATGTGGTACAAACGAATAGTACAATCACAGCCTTAATTAGTTTGAATAGAATATTTTCTCACTTGCTTTTGAAACTATTATAAAAAACTAGTCGACCGGCGGCGTAGCATACTATTTACATATAGTAGATTAGGCCTACTTAGATTAGTTCCTAGTCCAAACCTCCCGCAGGACAAAGAGGGATGGGAGCGGGCAGGGTTTGATAAATTTAAATGACAGTCAAGCGCGCAGCCAGTTATTCGTAGTGTGACTACTACTCTTGTTTTCTCTTGGACAGAAATACTTCTTACTACCCGTACTCCACAAAATTCTTGAGGGAAGAAGAGAATTATATAAATATATATAGAGAGAGATAGATAGATAATGAAATTACTAAAACTTGATAATAGGTAGAAACTAAAATGTGCTTGCAAATCTAAACATTATACAATGGATCAACAAACTACTCATTCAGGCGGAACGCCTTTTTTTCAACAACATTAAAACCTTCAAGTGTTCCGTGTCAATTCTTTTCAGCCAATTCTGTACACATTACAACATGCAGAAACGTCTTTCAGAAGTTACTGCGTACATTAGACCTACAGCACTAACCGAAAGCGAATCTTATGATTACAAAATACGACTGTTGTTTCTTGGTCGTTGGTTTATAGCCCCAGACAGCTAGTAAAAATAAATCGATTAAGTCGTATTTTAATAAAGAACTTTAAATAATTTTAAACTTCTTGATTAAATAGAAATTAAAGTAACTTATAGGCCTATATACTATACAGATATCCAGCTTGAAAGCAGATGTAGCCTAGGTAGAATTACTAATGAAATGATTTTTCAGTCTCACGCGTTTCTCAATCATCTCAAGTTTATTCACTTGAATTATGCCAGACCCCCCCCGGTTTCATCAGAAAATCTTGAGCCTACACAACCAAAACCATCAATTCCATTTTTGTCAAGGTTACATTATTAACATGCATATACAGTGGACATGCACTTCATAACAACGACCTGTCTGTACATTTCAGATTAACTCTTTCATAAAAAATGCAGATCTACTCTGATAGCCGAATAATGCAGAACTAGAATCATTTTGTCGAGATATTACTTTTATCAATCAAAAGAATGTCATGGCTTGAATAGTCCTTATACTAGTATTTTAGATCAATAGAGTTATAAACAGGTTTTGTTTCAATTTTGTCAAGAATTTAGATTTAGACTACCTGGTAAACATGCTTTTTATAAGGGTCAATTCTTCCTTTATTCTAGCTTGCCCCTGTTTACACCACTAAGTTGCCCTAGTTGTGTCATAATGTATAGGCAAATGATTTTTTTTAAAAATCTGAATTGAGGAGGGGGGTACAATTGTGGCATTTTGAGTATTTGACATACTTGAGAATTTGTGTGTGTGGAGATTCTAAGCTAGTTTTCTTTCATTACCATTATATTACAATTGTTTAGGTATGTTCTCTATAAACCTAGACTCTTGTGATCAAACTTTATCTACACATAAATACCACACAGAAAAAAAAACAGCAACAGGAAACTGAAAATGCTTTTTTCAAACAATAAAGATATACAAAACACACAAGAAAAAAGAATTTCCATCCGATTTTGCACAATTCCTCAGTTTGATTTCAAGGCTGGGAAAGGGGGCATTTGTGAGGAATCAACTCTGCATTTAGGTGCCCTGCAACTCAATCTAGAGTCCCTTTAGTGAAGCAGTTTGTTCCACAGAGCATGATACTTGCCTAAAGTTGTCAAAAAGATTTCAAAGTTTGCCATTTCTCATATTTTAATTATTCAACTTAAGCTCAGAGGTGGTAAATTGAACTAGACTCTACATTCAAAAAAATAATGAAAGGAAAACTTTTTTTTCATGAAAACTTAATAAACAAACTATAAACCAGGATCCAGTGTTATTTTTTTTATCCCTGAAATATGTGAATATGTAGTTTAGCCAATTATTATTTCATTGTAAAATACTAGCCAGCCCAGTTGAATTTGTATCTATACCAAATCACATATTTATGAATGTGTAAACAAAATATACATTTTCCAACCAACATTGCAGCAGTTGTATTCAAATAAATTTTTATTCACATCAAAACCAATGAGCAGAAGCTAACAACAATGAACAAAATCTATGGAGTAAATCTGGTCACACAATCACACAGCTGGATGTAAAGCACTAATGGCTTAACCCAACTCTCAATAAAAAAATCTCTGGCATATATAACACATTGTTTTTATGTGGTAAACTTCAGAAAGCCCATCACAAACAGTGCAAAAGTTTGTTAGAATCTTTGGAAATGTATCAATATTGTCAACAATCCTTTAAACTTTTGATATTTTTGTAATGTTGCACACACAGTAATAGAATACAGTTGTAATGAGGGCTAACTGAATGATAGACAAATCAGTGAAATCTAATATTTTCAATATTTCAATGTACTGTACCTAAAATTGCTTAAAAAACATAATGGACTGTTCTAGTACAAGCTGGTTTATTTTTACTTTATAAGTCATACTCAGAGTGAAATATAAATTATTGATTAGGGTTAATAACTTTATTTTAAATTATAAAACAAATGAATTTTATCAAGGTAATATTTTTGTTGAAGATGATATATAATTGACTAACAATTTAAAAAAAACAACAACATTGGACCATACCTTTTTTCTCTTCAATTTATAACTAGAAATAAGTTTTGCTATGTTCCATATTATTTTATAGGCCAGCATAAAATTTATGTATTTGGGGTAGTGTACATAATTTTAAAATATTTATTCTTTTTTTTTTACAGTGATAATGGCAAAAAAATCTCTCTATATATAATGTTTAGTGTACAGTGTTTGTTTTATTTCATCATGACACCACTAATTTTTTAACAAATGTTCTGATCTGATCATCATCAACTAAACCAATGAATTGGTTACACACTTGACCTTTTCTCATACCAATCACTGTTGGAACTGACTTCACCTGAAATAGAGAAATACAAGAGTACATTTTGGGGAGTACTATGTCAACAAATGAAGAGCTGAAGACAAGACAACATTTTATGGGAGACTAGCTTTTTAAATAATTGGTAACACAAAAGGTCTAATAAAAAAAAATCAGTGTAACTGAACTAAATGCAATGAAAAAAAAATGAGCAAAAATTAACAAGGATTTTTTGGCCATTGCAAATAATAATGGGCAATATAAGATTCAAAGAATAAACAAAAAATAAGGCAAATCATAATAAATATTTTTAACTCTAATTTAACACTATAAAGAAAAAACTAAATCTGCATAAAAACTTTGTAAATATGTACTTACTCCATATGCCATTGCAAGTTCTGAAATTTCATCAATATCTACTTTAGCCATAATAACTTTGCCTTCTTCTGCTAATATACTTTCAAGCCTTGGGCCTAAAAGTTTACATGGACCACACCACCTATGGGATAAAGTTACTGCATAACAATACTTAAGCTGCTATATATAATTCATTAAAAAAAAATTCATACATTTTATGCAATAGAACATACTCAGCAAGACACATTCAGACACAACATTCAAACAAAAAACAAGGATACAACTTTGGGCAAAAAATTGCAAAGCAATATTTTTAATTTTTATTATGAAACATCAATATATCTTTTGTTCAACGGTAAGATATACTTTTATATGTATATATATATTTATTTTTTTTGGACTAAATCTATACATCTAAAAGAAAATGTGTAATTAAACTACACTAACTTGTTCACATGTTTCTCTAACTAACTTCAATAACAAGATGCAAATATTCATGATCTTATTTATTAGTAAATGTAAACAAAATATTTTTGGTTTTCTATTCAGTTTGTCAGCGTAATAGTATTATTTTTGTAAAGCTTGACTTCAAGGTGGCCACAAACTCTATTACATGTTTAGATAAAAAAAAATACCAGTAGTTTCCAATATAGATCCACAGAGCTGCTTTCTATGCAAGGCTGCTGTTTTTTTTCATTTCAACAGATATTTATTTCTCCTCTAAATTAGCTTCATAATGGAATCCATTCATTGTTGAATCTGAAGTCCTTAAAATTGTTTTTACTACTTATTCTTTATTTACTCTCAGTAACTGCTAGACTTTGGATCAAATCAGGTAAAATATTGAAATACAGTAATCATATGGCTGCCTGGTTGTGTGGTATGTACTCTGGAATATGTTTCAGTGGTCTCAATGGTCCTGGGTTTAAACCCTGCCCATTGCATTCCCCTGCAGGAGATTTAGGCTATGATTTAACTCTCTTTAACATCCGAAACATGTAAAAAATTTTTTTTTCTATTTAAGTCTTTTATGTGTAAATAAGCTGGATCCAATTTTTATAATAATAATAATAATAAAACTACAGATTGACAAGTAACAAATAGGCCTACTGAATTACTTACGTAGCATGAAAATCAACAACAACTGGTGTATTATTGCTAGCTTCAATCACTCTTTTTTTAAAATCTTCTTCATCTTGGACATTGATAACTTCAAATTTTTTAGCTGCAGTAGAGCAGAGTCTAATGCTGGTTGATGCTAATCTGTTACAATTTTCAAGCTTTGAATGTACCTCATGAACTGACATCTGGGGTAAAGACCTTTCTAAAAATCCAACTCTACTGACCATTATGTTTCTAACAGAACTGCAAGTTGCAGCTCTGCACAAAATCTGCCTGGCTACATTCATTGTTGTTAAATCTGTTTAAGAAAGAAATAAAAAATGGTTAAAAATCTTTGACAATTGTTTAAATTGTTTTCATTGAGGATAATGTTTTGCTGTTGACAAACTGGCATGCATATTAAATGTTTATGCACACATTGACAATAGTTAATAGATGTATTTCAATATTTTACCTGATTTGATCCGAAGAATGATGTAGTCTAGCAGTTACTAAGTGTAAATAAAGAATATGTAGCAACATTATAAACCACTTAGACAAACATAATGTCCTTACTCCATACCAACAAGGCTTTAGGAAATATAGATCATGTGAAACACAACTAATAGGACTAATTGATGATTTTTTAAAAGGTGTAGATGATAGTGAGCAAATAGATGCTATCTTACTAGATTTTTCCAAGGCTTTTGACAAAGTTCAGCACCATAGTTTGCTTAAAAAATTAAAATATTTTGGCACTGATGGTCATTTGCATCAGTGGATTAAAGATTTTCTGATAGGGAGAGAACAAACTGTAATTAATAAACGGCTCTAAATCAACACCAATAACAGTAAACTCAGGCGTACCTCAAGGAACAGTCTTAGGTCCACTACTATTTTTAATTCACATAAACAATTTACCAAATTGCATTAGTTCAGGAACAAAAGTCAGATTAATCGCAGACGATTGCATAATTGTCACAATCATCAATTGTGCTAATGTCGCAATCTAAGATGGTGCCAGATGTTACGATTATACTTGAACTATATTGCACTATCAATGATTGTGGTTGCCAAGGATCTTGAAATCGTCTTTTAATAAGATGATCGTATAGAAGTAGCTAGATCTAGTTGATAATACGATCATTCAGAATGTTGCCAGTTGATAAGAGGATCATCTAGAAGTTGACAATCGCTAAGTCGATCTAAGTATATTACTATATTCAATGAAGAAACTTCTCTTTGTCTAAAACAATTACTTTAATTCAAAACTTGGAAAAGCAAATAATTACAATGGTTAAATGTACTTGAATAACATAACTGATCTACACAATAATATAATTGAGTTCTAATACTAAACTCTAGTACATGTTCTCTCTAACACGTTCCATACAAGACTGGCGCAATCTAGAACCTTCCCCGGGCTCTAAAGCGTAATCACGTGACCAACAACTCTATACTGCAAGGACAACTAATAAATGCAGCTCAATGTACAACAATTAATATTTCAAAACCAATCACATTTATTCTGAACATGATCCTGTTGCATGATAGAAAAATTCCCCGAGGTAGCTCGAGTCCTGCCGACAAGCTAAATATAGACTATGGCCAAATATAGATACAGTGTACGTGACAATAATATATAGAACAATAAAAACAACACAAGATATAGAGAAATTTTACAAAGAAAATTAGATGAATTATAGAAATGGTAATCAAATTGGAGCATGTCTTTCCACCCAGAAAAATGGCAGATATTAAGAGTAAAAAAAATAAAACTAAAACAAATTAATTCCACTTATCTAAAATTCATGGTAAACCAGTAACACAGATTAAAAATGCAAAATACCTAGGTGTTATAATAAATGAAAACTGTCATGGAATCTGCTCCCCATATTGATGAAAGTATCAAAAAATCAAACAAAACATCGAGTTTATTAAAAGAAATTTCTATAAATCAAATAAGAACAAAAAACTAAAATGATATATATTGCCTTGGTTAGGCTAATAATAGAATATGCATCCTCTGTTTGGGACCCTTCAACTCAAGAAAACATTAAGAAACTGGAACAGACAAAAAAATAGAGCAGTGAGATTTATAACAAATAACGAATATTCACATTTGAATAGAGTGACAACTTTAGTAAAATCACTATATTTAGAAAGCCTTCAGGATAGAAGACTTAAAAAGTAAAGTAGCAATTATACATGAAACACTGAACCATAATCTTCAAATACAAAAACAAAATTTAATAAAATACCAGTACTCAGAAAGACACAAAGATAAAGGCTCATTCCATATGCTAGGACAAATGTGTACAAATGCTCCTTCTTACCTAGCGTTATTAGAGCATGGAATGAGTTGCCTGAGCTTGCCAGGAAAACCAGTGACTTGGCAGAATTTAGGTCATTGGTTAATATGCATGACTAAATGCATGACGAAAAAGACGTAATCATCTTTTTTTTTGAAGTAATGTCTGTATTATATAAGATAAGATAAATATGTCCAACTAGAAAGTCCTTCTGCTAGTGTTAATTATCAGAAACTGGAAAAGCTTAAGATTTTATTTACCATGACAATACAATAAAATGAGAATATTTCTTTGTTATAAATCCCATGGCTCTATTTTGCTTCTATTCTAGCTAGTTTTCTTGAAATAAAGGGTCCCAAACAGAGGAACCATATTCTAATAATGGTCTAACCAAGGTTAAATAGCATTTTAGTTTTACATTCTTAAGACTAAGACTGCTTTATTCATCCTTACAGAAATTCATATAAATAAAACAGACACTATATAAAAGAGAGTTCTATGGGTGACCAAACACAGATGTTTTGATTCTTTTCACATTTCCTAGTCAAAGAGTGTGCTGATACAGTCTGACATTCTATCTAGAATAACTGTCAACAATAACACTCAGATATTTGTATGAGTTCACTTGTTGAATTGGTCTAATTGGTATTCTTGTTTGATGTGCCTTTGGGGGTTGGCATGCGGTCATCTCTTATGTGGGATAAGTGTATAGATCTAGATATATATATTATTAGATCTATATTAACTAATACTATAGAGGGACTATAGAATCTAGTATTGACTCATAGAGGAATGAAATAGTAATAATAGTATCTAGATACTAGTAGATCTATAGAGCTGCCTGGTCGTGCGGTTTGCGCACTGGAATGTCATTTGGATTTATCCTTTATCGATGTCCCGGGTTCAAACCTAGTCTAGGAAGTAAAACTCTGAAGGAACATCCGAAACATGTAACATTTTACAAACAAACAAACATCAGATCTAGACAAGCTAGATTGTAGTTTTAGTCTTTAGTAATGATAATCATAATGAAATGATAATCACATAATCATAATGTAATCATTAATTATCATTGTAATAGTAATGATAAGTAAACTTTAAGTAATCATAATCATAGTGAGTGATAGTTAAATGTTAGTTACATTAGAATTAGATTCAATAATGATTAGACTCTATCCTCTTGTCTACTATACCAGAGTCTTATTCTAGTCTAGACTTTTATAAAAAAAAATAGAGAGCTACCTCTAGATCTAAGAACTATATCAATAGACTCTAGATCTAGACAATAGATCTAGACTAGATTAGATTATAGATAAACTAAGTTTACTAAAATAAATTAGTCTACTCACTTGTTCTTGAAACATTCACGAGTTGTGCAGTTGTGCAAAACGTCACAACTTTTTGAGTCATAACCTTTGACCAGTACTATGGGTACTGAAATTAAACTTTAAAAAATGCGTTTGAAGATGTCTATTGTTCCCCAGTTACCGTCCTACCGAGATCTAGATTCTAGGCAATAAGATCATCATGATCATGATCTCGGGACTAATCATTATGATATATGATAATAATGATAATGTATGTCTATGAATAGTCTAGATAAGATCTAGTTCTAGATATAAAATTAAAAAGTGAATGCAAATTTATTATCTATAAGTATAACTAATAACAACAAAACACAAAATTTATCTAGATCT
Source organism: Biomphalaria pfeifferi (assembly GCA_030265305.1). Lineage (NCBI taxonomy): Eukaryota > Metazoa > Mollusca > Gastropoda > Planorbidae > Biomphalaria > Biomphalaria pfeifferi. The sequence goes on along the minus strand of JASAOG010000130.1, from coordinate 92,081 downwards.
ACTTTTTAGTTTTATCTACTGGTAATAGTATAATTATATATAATAGTTACAGTAGTAAGTATATATAAATTATAATATATCTTATGTGTAATATGATAATACAGACGATACTTCAAAAAAGAAGATGATTACGTCCTATGCGTCATGCATATATCTTATATAATACAGACGTTACTTCAAAAAAGAAGATGATTACGTCCTATGCGTCATGCATTTAGTCATGCATATTAACCAATGACTTAAATTCTGCCAAGTCACTGGTTTTTCTGGCTAGCTCAGGCAACCCATTCCATGCTCTAATAGCACTAGGGAAGAAGGAGTATTTGTACAAATTTGTCCTAGCATAGGGGACAAGGAATGTGCCTTTATTTTTGTGTCTTTCAGAGTATTTTATTAAGTTTTGTTTTTGTATTTGAAGATTATGGTTAAGTGTTTTATGTATAATTGCTACTTTACTTTTGAGTCTTCTGTCCTGAAGGCTTTCTAAATTTAGTGATTTTACTAATGGTGTTACTCTAGTCAAATGTGAATATTCGTTTGTTATAAATCTCACTGCTCTATTTTGTGTTTGTTCCAGTTTCTTAATGTTTTCTTGAGTTGAGGGTCCCAAACGGTGGATGCATATTCTATTATTGGCCTAACCAAGGTTAAATAACATTTTAGTTTTATGTTCTTATATGATATTATATATTATATAAATTGAGCTGCTTCGTCACACTCATAGTCAATACCATCTTATAATATATTTCCTTCCCATGAACTGTTTGTTTGTAAAATGTTTCACATGTTTCGGATGTTCCTTCAGAGTTGAAGATAATTTACTTCCTAGTCCAAACCTCCCACTGGATGGCAGGGGATGAGAGCAGGCAAGGTTTCAACCCTGGACCATCGATAAGTCTGAACAACTGCTCAGTTCGAACAGGCAGCCATCCTCAAGCGGTCAAGGGTGGTGAAGTCTGATTTTATAGTTACTAGATCTATGCTAAGCTGATTATATTCAGGATCTTGGTAAACGCTGTTAACTGCTTTGTTGTACTGTCCCAGACTTCATTTTGCTCTAACTTAGAGCAAAATGTAGACTGGACTCTTAAGACTTAAGTTGTTTTTTTTTGTCTTTCAGCTATATCTTTTTTGCCACTTTGTCAAACATTAAAAACTGATCATGGGCTAGTTTTTACTATTCATGGGTGTTAATTATGCTTTCCATTACTTTTAGGGAGCTCTTTTTTTTAATTATATATCTCTTGTGCTGATTCCCATCAAAACCCCTTTCATTGCACAGCTCCTTGGAAGTTGACTTTCAGACATAGAGACGCACCCAACCCATTGTAATTGACACCCTATTCAAATTATCACTTTAGCATGAATACTCTCCATCAGTGACATGTAACATCTCAGTCTGATATGTGATCAAACTAATTTACCTGGTGAAAAGAACTAAGTCATTTGACAAAGGGGTTCTGGACTCTGAAACAAATAATAGTGAGGTCGTAAGAACTAAATGGATTTTCAGGACATGACTGATTCCACCCAACTCTAATTGTTACCTGACATAGGCTGGAGAAAGTAGAGATTGTTGGTCATTGTGCTGGCCACATGATGCCCTCGTTAACCATGGAGATAGAAACTGAAATGTTTTAAATCATCTGACCAGATCCCCTTTCAGATCAGATGGTCTGAAAGTGGGTATCTTACTAGTTACTTCAAGAACTAAAGATCTGTAGACTTGAATTTTTGTTGATATTTTTAGTATAAATCTGCAGCTTTGTTAATATGCATTTAATGGTAATTCTTACAATTATTGACCTGTTTGTATATGCATTTCTAGCTTGACTAGGTCTAATTCTTACTCTTAAGATTCTTTTTTTTTGTCAATAGCAATATTTGGATTTTCCTTGCCATAGTTTAATGGTATGCATAATAATCTTCCAATCCAATGAGCAGTTTCCAAATCCTATCACTTGTGAGCTATCATTCATTGCTTAAGTTTTGCCTTGTCAACAGTTTCATTTCATTGAGCTTGGGTATGGCTTGAAGTTCTTTGATTTGGAAAATATTTCATTATTTTACTTTTTTTTTTTTTTTTTTTATGACAGATTGAATGTGGGATAGTAATATTAATAATAATGATTTAATTAATTTATAGAGCGCTGTTAACAAACAAAATGTAAGCTCAAGGTGCTGTGATATCATTACACACATAAACACAAGAGCTAAAATGACAAACTAATCTAAAAAAGTTTTAAACAGATAGGTCTTGTTCTTTATAAATGTAGTATATGCATGTTGTCTGTCTTAGAACAATACATAATTTTAGGGTAGGTACCTCACAAAATAAGAAATAATTTTAAAAAGTTAATGAAATATTGGTAATTAATTATTTTGTTTGGTATAAAACAAGGGAAAGAAATTGTACTTGACAGATGTGTTGGTGTAAGCTAAATTAGCCCCCTTAAGGTGGCTTAAGCCCTAAGTTCGAATTCGAGTTGTACAAGTTTTTTTTTTTTTAAAGCAATCATGGTAACATTTACCCAGTTACTCCCATCTTCCTCCCCCCTTATTTTAAGAGTAGCATGCTTTTGCAATGATTATTTGAATGGTTTATGTACACAATATTATCAGATTTTTAGCTTACAATTTTTAATACAAATTTAATTTAAAAATTACATTAATAAAGAGAAAAAAATCTATGTTTTTGACATTTTTCATAATTTTTCATCATTCCAATAGTGTACATGTGCCTTAATATAAGCTTTTTTTTTTCTTTCAAAGTATCTTTTCTATTTTGATTGTAATATTTTTTTATGATATTAAATGTTAGCATAAATAATGATACACTTATAAATAGACTAAGACTAGGGTAAATTAGACTCTTTACTAACACTCTCTCATAACACAGGTTACACACAAAACAATATGAACTTTCTTACCAAGGGGAATGGGGGACAGTGCCGCCGACCTCCTCGTGGTTTCCCTGGTAACTGGAGTAAGTCCACCCTTTGTTCTCAGGGTGGTCTGAAAAAGGCTAACGTTGTGGGAGCCCCAACTTTCCTAGCAGACTCTCATGCTCTCCTGATGCAGAGTTCTGCTGGTGAGGTCTGGGTAATGCTAAGCTCTGATCGACATAACCCCTGCACGCTCGTCTGGTGTAGGGATTTATGTCTGTCGGGGCTTTAGCTAATGTTGAACTGATCAGCCGCCGCCCTGGAGACTAGTGGAGGGTCAAGCCATCAAAATTTGCGGGCCCTAAACTGGGGGCTTTAAAAAAAAGGTCTCCTGCCTCACTCCACTTTCGTGGATTAAACCATGCCCATACGAGCGAGTGGTTGAATTAACTGATCTTTCGATCGATTCATAGTTCAATGTTCATTTCTGGACTGTTTTTCACTGCTCGCTCTAAGGGGCAACCCAAATCTCCTCCCACTGGAGGACCCATACCAATGTCGAGTAAAATTACAAAGAAAAGCGGGTCTGAGCAGACCCTAACAGGCTCCGCTGGCCAGGTAAAGGGCATTAGGCCTGGCATCGAAAAATGTGCTACTAATCGCCTTGCAACGTTGGTACATAGGGAGAACGGTCCACGTTGTGAAAAAAGAGCTACCGTTCTTCCCAACACACAAACCCTGATAACATCCCTTTTCCCCCAAACAAACACTACAATTAAAAAACCAAAAGTCTCAGAAAAAATTAACCCAACACCAACACTTCATACTGGGAAAGTAAGTATCCCCCACACTAATTTAGGTGGACAGATAAAGCAACATGATCCCCCAATTTCCAAATCTGATTCTAAAACTTTCAAAGTCCTTCAATGTAACGTCCGAGGACTTATTCCAAAGACACTTGAAATAACTAAATTGCTCCACAAAGAGTGTGTGGATGTTGCCTTACTACAAGAATGTCTGATAGGTGAAAAAAGAAGTGTCTCAATACCCGGGTACTCTGTTTTCCGCTGCTCCTGTGGGGATTGCCGAGGCCTGGTTACATTGGGGGCTAATGCTCTGGTCGCCAAGAAAGTGTCCACAGACTTGAGTCAGGGGAGGACAGACACTTTGGTATTAGAAATTTGGAAAAATAATAGACGCTTCAAGCGCATCAATGTTTATAATCCACCAAAAACAAGAACTGGCTTTAGATGTCAGAGCTGGAGATCTAAATGCCCATTCATCTTCCTGGGGCTATGATGACACTGATCAGTCTGGTAAAAAAGTTCATGACCTATGCAATTCTACTAACCTTTTTCTTTTGCAAAATAAACACTCTCCTCCTACTCTTCTGCATGCTAGCAATGGTTCACTATCACGACCAGATCTTTCTTTAGTCTCTGCTAATTTGGAATCTGTCATAACTTATCAAGTACTAGGCGATATTGGTAGTGACCACCTTCCAATATTACTGACTGCCACTCGAAAGTGGTGCTATAGTAAGGCTAATTGGAAAGGATACGAGACAGCTGTCGACAATGCCCTTGAAAAAATCCATGTAGAGTCTAGCTCTGTCGACCTTGTCATGAACTTTTTTACCAGACTGATCAGTGTCATCATAGCCCCAGGAAGATGAATGGGCATTTAGATCTCCAGCTCTGACATCTAAAGCCAGTTCTTGTTTTTGGTGGATTATAAACATTGATGCGCTTGAAGCGTCTATTATTTTTCCAAATTTCTAATACCAATTAACAACAGCTATCCTGGGCATGGCTAAAAAGTTTATTCCTCGAACTTACCCTTGTAAAAAATTCAAAAACTTTTGGACGGCTGAAATCAACAAACCTGTTATGGCTCGGAGAAGGGCATACAAAAAGGTCCAAAAGAACCCAAACAATCCAACACTCAGGCAGAAATACAACAGACTCAGCCTACTAGTCAAAACGTCTGTGAACAGGGAAAAACGAGAACGTTGGACCAACACAAGGTGCAAGGTTAAACCTAAGGGATAGCTCTATGGCTTGGAGTCTTCTGAGAAATCTCGAAAATGCTGGGCGTACGAAAATAGCAACCCCATTATCTTCACCCAGTGGGGTAACCATTTCATCGAAGAAGAAAATTGCCACCTTGTTGAACAAATATTTTGCTAAGATCAACAAGGCTGCCAAGAAGTCCCCAATGTCCAAAGCCATTGATAAAGCTCGCAAAGCTGATGAAAAAAAAAAGACCGAAATGCCAGCTTAAAAAGGCTCCCGGGCCGGATGGTATCACCCCCGAAATGCTTAAGCATGTAGGGGGGAAAGGAAGGGCCGTGCTCTTGGCATTCGTAAATAAAACCTGGGCAGATGGTCATCTGCCGAGGGCCTGGAAACGTGCCACCATTATTCCTATACCAAAAAAGGGAAAAGATGCTTCCACTGCCGAGGGCTACAGGCCCATCTCACTCACATCTTGTGTGGGAAAGATGGCTGAAAAAATGGTAAATGAGCGTCTGGTTTGGTACCTTGAGAGTGCCCGTCTTATAGCTCCAGAACAGGCTGGTTTCAGGGCTGGAATGTCCGCTATAGACAAAGTCAACATCTTTGTGCAGAGCGTAGCAGATGGATTCCAAAGAACCGAAAGCACATACGCAGTCTTCATTGACTTAAAACAGGCATATGATAAAGTATGGCGGCCTGGTTTGCTTTATAAGATAAGAGCCGTGGGGGTGCGGGGACGGATATATTACTGGATTAGAGACTTCCTACAAGAGCGTACAATAAGAACAAGGATGTACGGAGAAGTCTCAGGGGAAATGACCCTCGAGCACGGCCTCCCCCAGGGCTCCGTCCTGTCATGCGCCCTTTTCACGACCTTCATAAATGACCTACCGGCTCAGCTAAAATGCCAAAAGCTGCTATATGCTGATGATATTGTCCTTTGGAAATCCGGAAAGAGCGCAACCCCTATACAAAAAGTGTTACAAGAAGATCTCCATACGCTCTGCTCATACACACAAAAATGGAGGCTAGAAATAAACACCTCCAAGACGGTCTATTCTCTGTTCACGCTCGGGACTGGCATTCTCGGGCAACCTTTCCAGCTCTCCCTCAACGGAGTGACTCTCAGCATGGAAAAGCTACCCAAGTACCTTGGTGTAACTTTAGATCGCAAACTAAAAATGTGTGAGCACATCCAGGATGTTGTAAGAAAGGCCTCAGGGAAACTTTGCATTAAGCGGAAGCTGGCATCCACGAATTGGGGAGCCCGAGCAGACATGCTCCGATCCCTGTATTTTGGAGCAGTCCGATCACAGATAGACTACAGCCTACCTGTACAAATTTATGGCTCTAGGACTGCTCTTGATAAAATACAGTCCCAAGCACTAAGATTTGTCTGTGGAACCTTTAGGACAAGTCCAGTAAATGCGGCTGAAATAATGGCTAATATATGTCCACTAAACCTTAGGAGGGAAAGGTCAGTACTGACCTGCTATGAACGGTATAAAAGGCTGGATGAATACCTCCCAGCTAGAAAACTAGTGGATGGTTGGAGATGCAGAAGACGTATCCAGATGCAGTCTTTTATGCATCATGCCACTAGACTATCTGATGAAGCTGGCCTCTCCACCAACCGACAAAACATTCAACGCTTTCATTCCCTTCCCCCTTGGTGTCGCCCAACGACTCCAGACATACGCTTGAAATTAGTAGACCCTAATGCCACTAAGCAAAGCCGTTCATCTAACGACCTTCAAATCCTAGCTGTGGAGACCATTAATACCTTCAAGCCCAGTGCCATTTTTGCATACACTGATGGGTCGGCATCAATAGATTATGGAAGAGCAGGCTATGGAGCCTACATCGACTTTCTTGGCTCTTACACAGTCAAAATCTTTGGACCATGTGGTAGTGTTTGCAGCTTTGATGCGGAGACCATGGCAGTCTGTGAAGCCTTAAAAGTCATTGACTCTCAACTCGGCGAGGGACATTTGAGGGCAACACAGATTGTTGTGGTCACTGACTCAAAATCTGTACTACAGGCTTTGCAAAGCCCCGGACCATGCCCCCCCCCCCCAATATCAACATTGTCATCATGGCTTCACATAACATTAAACAACGCTATGGCACCCCTGTAATTATGCAGTGGGTACCGAGTCACATAGGTGTGACTGGCAACACAATTGCAGACTCTTTGGCCCACCAGGGAGGGCAAATTCCACCCACTGATCAGGCTGTTAGCTTTCATCAAGCCCTGGCTATAATACAAAAAACAGAAATGGAAAAGTGATTTGAGTGCTGGGACAAGTCCCAAAAAGCCCGTGGAGTCTGGGAGCGCATGAGGCGCCCTGACCGCACTTCCCCGTGGGAGAGGCTGTCCAGGCCTGAGCAAGCTATTATAGCACAGTGCAGGACAAACCACTGTCCTGATGGCTCATATTTCTCGCGGCTATGGCCAAATTTTGATTCACGGTGCCCCCGCTGCGGGGAAGAAGAGGAAACCGTGCCTCATATTCTGTTTGACTGCCCCAGACTTGCTGATCTCCGTCTCGACAGGTCTGGGAAATCCAAAGTTCTCGACCTGTATGGCGATATTTATGCACTATGCAAGACAGCAGGGTTTCTGTCCAGGGCTTTTCCAAGAGAGTATTTGAGCCTCTCAAGCCCTCACTCTAATGGAGTTTGATGATGATGACCAAGGGGAATAACTCTACATTCTGACAACAAACATATACACATAATCACAATGTCAACATCAAATTTTATCTTGTTTAATTTGATATTTTAAGTTTTTGGCACATCGCGCAATTTGTTTAATTTGTTACACTTTTTATCATGTAAATAAAAATAAATATTTATCAATATTTATCAAACATTGCTGATTTTATAATTTCTTGGGATAAAAGATCAGAGGATGAAATGACTAGGGGATGAAATCACAGGAAACCTAGATGTGGACTTTTTAAATTTATAAAAAATAAATGTATGACTTTTCTAAGTTCAAACTAAACTTTGAGTTATGGTGCTCCGTTGTGAGGAGGAAGAAGAAACCATGTCTCAAATTCTTTTTAATTGTCCCAGACTTACAGAATATCTTTGTGACTAGTTTTGAAAGTCACATGCGCCTTGTATCAGACATATATGCAGGGCTTTTGGAAGATAAGTATTTGAACTTCCTTAGCATTCACTCACATAGAATTAATGATGATGCTGAATACAATTTTAAACTACAAGCTGTTTAAAATGTACAGCAGTTGAGCAAGGGTTAATCTTTTTTCTCCTTGAAAATAATTTCTTGCCTATAAAAAGTTGTTTTGCAATGGGGAATTTTTTTTTTATTTATTTTAAAATTAACTTTTAAGTTCTTGTCTTGAGATATTATATATGTAAAAACTGTAAACAACCATATTTTTGAAGCACATTTATCTCATAATATATGTACTGACTCTTTATCTTACAGATAATCCTCCTGCTGTAAAATTTTCAGAAAATGGAAAAAGAAAAGTTATTATCAAGACGATTGCTCTGTCCCTATGGAACTAAGCCAGGATATTGTTTGAATACACAATGTCTTAATCATTTGCCTGAAGGTTTTATGTCCAATCAAAGTGATATAGAAAAGGATCTTGTATTTGAAAGAATGTGTGTTGAGGATGCAATAAAGAAAAAGGGAAAGCAAGATAGGTATGAATTTCTTAAAAATGAAAGGAAACTCATGGGCATGTCTGAGCCTACTGATGAAGAAAAGAACAAAGTGCCATTATATCAAAAAAAACCTAATGATGCTGCTGTACAAGAAAAACTTAAATTATGTCCTCCCATAGACATAGGCAAGGTAAAGTTACAGGAACTATGTGCAACTTATTCATTTTAATAATTTATTTGGACCATTATAATTTTTAGGTGGCTAAACAATGTTGGCCCTACTAATTGTGTAAGGTCAGTAATATACATGGGTAATCTATTTTGTTATTGCTATCTAGCTTTATATTAGCTTCTGAAAGTCAACATAATCATACAGGTTTGAATCTCAATCACTTTTATGTATTGTTATGTGTTATGCACAATTTTAAAACAAATTTCCTGACAGATAATAAGTTCCCCTTTCAGATCTTGCAATCTAAAGGGCAGATAATGAAAAGGTCATCTGTTACTGTAGCCATGGTTACTAAGGGTATCATGCGGCCTTTACTTTTCCCCAACTAATGTCAGGTACCCATTAGAGTTGAGTGTATTCAATGATCCCAAAATAAAAAAATCCCAGTCTTCACCAGGATTCAAACCTGGGACCCTCGATTCCGAAGCCAAGCGCTTTACCTCTCAGCCACTGCCTCTTACTGATAATATAAATTATTATTATTTTAAATTTAACTTTTACTTTTTTTGATAGCTAAATGTTTCGTTAATTAGGAATTTTATAATTATAATAATATTAATGCTTGAGCCTAAAATTAATTTTCTCTTTTAGCTTGCTGCAAAAAGGAAAACTTTCAGAAAGCCAGCCAGGAAGCTCTGTATGCTGGATATTCCTAGTTTTAAGGCTGCAGAAGATGACTACAATGATTTATCAAACTTCCTGAGAATATCCACTATGCCTGGATACAGCAGCAATGATTATGTTAGTGAGTATAAGGATCGTCATAACATGTCTGTTTGGAACAACCGCAGGGACATTGATAAGCAAGCATTCAAACTGACTCGAGACTGGCTCAGTAAGTTAACATTTTATTCTCATTTCAGCCTAATTTTTTTTTTTTTTAAGTTCAGCTTTAATGATATGTGTTTTTTTTTTCTAAGTTAGCCACACAACTAAAAGTAAAGGCAAACATTTATGAAGCATTAAAATTAGATACTGATAAAAGTAAATGAGTATTTACAACTGATGAGAGAATGTATTTGCTGAAATCAGTAATTGTCAATTTTCATCAAAACTATTTCACACTTTAGGTCAATAAACTGTTTCTTAACCCCCAAACTCTACTTTAGCAGCTTACAGCAGGGCATTAGTGGAAGAAATTTAATATTTATCAACTCTCTTGAGTTGTGGGCATTATAGATTTCATTTTTGAGTCTGAACTATTATCACTGCATTTCTTTCATGCCATTTTTTTAAAAATAGATTTTTGGTTAAACATCATCATTTATCTGTTAGAGTATCTTTAAAAATGCTGCAGTATGCTAATTGAAATTATGTTTTTTTTTGGTAAAGAGTCATAAAATTATTTTTTTAAAATCAATTTAAAAAAATGATATAGTGAAGTAAAATATACTCTGAGGTGTGTTCAGACTATAGATAAAGAAAAGAAGATTAGTTAAAAGTAAGTAAAGTTCCCCTTTCAGACCTTGTGATCTATGAGGTAGATGTTGTTAAGGCCATCTATTTCTGTGGCCCACAGTTAACAATGATGTCATGTGGCCAGCACAATGACCAACCGCATTTTCTTTTCCCAGATAAAGACAGTTACCCATTAGAGGCACACTAAAGATCTAAAATTAAAAATCCCAGTCTTCACCAGGATTCGAACCCGGGATACCTCAGTTTGGAAGCCAAGCATTTTACCACTCAGCCTCCACACCTCCTAGATTTGATAAGGAGAAGTAAATTAGATCTATTTGACTTGCCAGTGGTCTTCATGGGATTAGTTGGATAAAAACAATAATCTATTACCTCTACTTGCCATACTGGATGCTAGGCCCCTATAAAGACCTTATGGATTTTAACATTTCCTTCATGCAAGTGTTAAATTAAACTATTGATTATATCCATAACTTTGGATTTTTTAAAATCTATATTTTAATTTTACAATTATATTCTCATAATTTTTGCATGATATTTTTCATAGGTGTTTGGTCAGATTATGATGTCATTGAAAGACGTTGGAGGAAAGCTTGGGCAGAGAAATTTTCATCCTAATAATTTGAAGTAGGATCTGCTTACATGAGTACTGGAAGTGCTAATCAACCATGTCATTAAACAATCAACAAGACAATCAATAATTTAATATTTTAAACATCTGCATTTTTTTTTTTTAGAAATTAGGTTTAATTTTTCAAATTAATTCATCTCAGTAATTTTTTTAACCTTTTGGGCTCTTTGATGCAGCTTTTTAAAAATGTACCGCTGTCCAACACATCATTAGTTAGCCTCACTTAGCACAGTTGTAGCTCTTTTGTTTGTTTTGTTTGCTTTAAAATCTTTAAAAGAGTATAGCCTCCAGTACAATTTTTTTGGCTTTTAACTTAATAAATAAACAAAGAAAAATTTAATTTTTTCCTAAAATAATGTGATATATAATGAAGCAACCATCAGCATTTTTACTCAAGTTTAATTGTTTGCAGGTTGTTGGTATATATTATTTCTGCTCAACTTAGAAATCACTCAGAATAGTAAAATTCCAAATATATATTGTCAGGGCTGTAACTTTACACTAACTTGTTCAATCATACTCATTGAAATTAAATGAAAACATATTTGTTTTAGTTTGAATAACATGGTAAACTAATAGACCATTACATCCACACAGTATTAAAATTGTTTTTTTTCTATAATCAGTATTAACCATTCTATGGAGTGCAAAACCATTTTTTAAAATTATATTCAGTATTTATCAAGCTTGTTTATTTTTTTAACATTTTGTAAAAAAAGTATTTTACATATTTCAAGTTTTATACACTGATGATATTAACAAAACTGATACTCTGTTGAATCTCTGTATGTATCAGATAGAGAGAGATGTTAATTATATTAAAACTATTTTTTTAAATGACACAAGCTTTATTCTTTATATTTAAACTTTTTTTTAATAATGTAAAAAAATATTGAGTCATATTGTGGTTGTTTTGTTTAATTAAATTGTATTTATAATTTTATATTTGCTTAAATATTACAAAATTGATACAGAAAGTATAGTATATGCTAGAGAAATAATATTAAGGCTTGTCTTTGAGTCTGAAGATTAATGAAGAATGCAGTATTTCCTGTTGAAACCCCAGCAACCCCTACATATTTTGCCACACCCAGCACATGCATAACCATTGTCCCCTAGAGAAATAATTAATGCAGACATATTTATTTCTGACCATGTTAACAATCTTTAATTCATAAAAGAATGGAAGCCTATACAGCACAAAACATCCCTTGGGTTGAAATGACCAGGTTTCTTTAAGATTTGGTGTCCAGTGTCCCTTTTTTTCTTTATTTCTTTATTTCTTTACAAGGAATACAAATCATATAGCTTCCATTTAGTTCTATGTAAGAACTCGAAATTTCAAGAGACATTTCAGACTGAGTAGAGGCCAACTTTCAATTGGAAACACATATTTTAAGCACAAACAAATACACAAAAAAACATGGCGATCACCAAATGGAGAAACCTTCAACGAGATAGATTACATTTGCATCTCCAAACGATGGAGGTCATCTCTGTTAGACGTGCGGACCCGCAGAGGAGCGGATATCGGCTCAGACCACTACCTTGTCAGTGGCAAATGTAAGCTCCGATTGAAACGCCAACCAAAACGAGCCACACGACCCCGCCCATTTAATGTAAAGAAGCTTAAAGACGGCAATACTGCAGCACAGTTCCAATTGAAACTAACGAACCGCTTTGAGGCTCTTGCAGATATATTGACCCTTGAAGAAGAGTGGGCCAACTTCAAAGATACCACTATTGGGTGCGCGGAAGAAGTTATCGGAAGGAGGCGAGGCTCATACAAGGAACGGTGGATACAAGACAGAACATGGAAATTGATAGATGAGAGGAAAGAGGCCAAACGTAGACGAGATCAGAAAAATGAAACACAGGATCGCAGCCTAGCGGAAGAAGCCTATAGGGAAGCAGATCTGAAAGTAAAGAGAAGTTATCGGCGAGATAAACGGGACTGGATTGAGCAGAAGGGACAAGAGGCACAAGCAGCTGCAAGCAGAAATGACACAAAAACCCTCCAACGTATTGTCCGAGATCTCACTGGAGCAAAGAGTGGACATGGGGCACCGATAAAAGACAAGCAAGGCAAAACTTTGTTAACGAAAGAAGAACAGGATGCAAGATGGGTAGAGCACTTTAAAGAGACCCGTAACCAACAGTTGCCAGACCTAACCTACATATTCAAGGACCCCTCTCCAGACAATGATCTCAAGGTCAAGACAGACCCAATAACTGCTGAGGAGGTTACCATGGCCATTGCAGTGTTAAAGAATAACAAAGCACCAGGGCTAGACATGATATCAGCAGAAATGCTAAAATATGGGGGACAGTGCATTGTTAACAGAATGACTGATCTCTTAAATCTCTGTTGGCGAACTTCAAAAGTCCCAGAGGACTGGCAAAAGGGAGTATTGTAAAGCTTCCAAAAAAGGGCAACTTGGCAGACTGCAACAACTGGAGGGGCATTACTCTCCTCTCTGTCCCGGGCAAAGTTTTCAGCACTGTTTTGTTGAGACGGCTTCAACAGTCTGTAGATGAAAGGCTCAGAGAAGAACAAGCAGGTTTCCGAAGAGGCTATCATCTACAGAGCAGATTTTCGTTCTACGAAATATCATAGAACAAAGTCTTGAGTACCAACAACGGCTTACGATCAGTTTCGTGGACTTCAAAAAAGCGTTTGATAGTGTCCACCGAAAATCACTATGGAAAATAGTTAGACAATACGGTATCCCAGAAAAATTCGTCCAGATCCTACGACATCTTTACAGTCAATCTAGTTGCTGCATTAAAACAGAAGAGGGAACAACAGAGTTTTTTACAATCGAGACAGGTGTGAGACAGGGTGCATCTTATCTCCCTTCCTTTTCCTCCTAGCCATCGACTACATAATGAGGAGAGCAATGAACCAGACTGCCTTTGGTATTCCATGGCTTGAACAGCTCCGATTGACGGATTTGGACTTAGCTGATGATGTTGCACTACTCGAGGCAACAAATAAATGCATTCAAGAAATGACGGAGAGCCTAGACAGAGAGGCATCCAAAATTGGCCTCCGCATAAACTTGGATAAGACTAAAATTATGCGAGTGGGATATAAGGCAAAGGGTGTCCCCGTCAGACTTGGCGAGTCAAAGCTTGAAGAGCTGGACAAGTTCATGTACCTTGGCAGCATCATAACTATTGATGGAGATGCTTACCATGATGTAGAGTGCCGAATAGGAAAGGCAGGGAGCATTTTCCAAAGGCTGCAGCCTATTTGGACTAGCCAAGCCATTGGACTCGAGACAAAAATACACCTTCTCAACACAATCGTCATTCCAACTGCTACATATGCATGTGAGACGTGAAAATCATCTGTCAAAATTGAGAAAAGACTAAATGTGGCTCAACAGAGATGGCTGAGACGGATTTTGGGAGTCGGTTACACAGATCGGGTCTCAAACAAGGAAATCCTATGCCGAACTGAGAGTCGAACACTTGGTGAAGTTGTGACTGAGAGTCGCATGAGGTTTGCGGGACATGTTCTACGTCAAAATGAATTACGCACACCAAGAGTTGCGATAACATGGAAGCCAAAACAAGGAAAGCGCAAACAGGGACGTCCTCGTATTACTTGGCGACACACCTTCATGGAGGACCTCAGAACAGTGGACACCAGGTGGGAGGAGGCTTCAGACATTGCCAGTGACAGATCTTTATGAAGACAGCTTGCCGCCCAATGCGCCGAACGGCGCGGGAGCACCTAAGTCTAAGTAAGTAAGAGGCCAACTTTAAATTGTCAAAGTGTTGTTTTTTTTACATCAAAACTATTTTTTAGTATTGGTGGATAAATATTGTTTAAGATAGCTATGATTTTGACATTTTTAGTTTTTTAATGTAGATTTAGACTTTTTTTGGATTCCATACAAAGGTATTAATATCATTTAGCCTCAAATATTAGGGGGAAAAAAATCAACTGCACGCTGCCTAATTAGTAATTACTTTATATGGTAATAGGGTGTTTTTCCCAGGTTTCAGTATTTTCAGAAAGAACATCAGAATGAAATTCTATTAAAGACAAATATGGAGAAAGAAGGTTGACAGATCTTATGTGGTGACCCAAAGGTCCAGCAGACCAAAGGATAAGTGAAAGTGAATGTGAAGTTAGATGTGAACTGTTGTCTAATAATGAATATCTAATTGATCTTAATTGTTTTGTAAAGGGTCAATCTCTTATTCAAATCCTCAGGAAAAAAAAAACATTTCCGTAAAAACAAAAAGACCAAAGGATAAGTGAAAGTGAATGTGAAGTTAGATGTGAACCTGGCCTAACTGTTGTCTAATAATGAATATCTAATTGATCTTAATTGTTTTGTAAAGAGTCAATCTCTTATTCAAATCCTCAAGAAAAAAACATTTCAGTAGAAACAAAGATACAAAAATGCATCCCCTTCCGTTTGGTGCTCTATAATATGAAAAACTACTTATTAATTGTTATTTTAAATCATGTCCAACTTAAATGCATACTAAATAGATTTTATTTTCTCTTTAAAAAAAAGTAAAAAAAAATTTGTGTAAATGTATGTCAGAACTTACTTAACTTAGCAGTACAAATGTAAAAAAAAAATATTTTGACAAAAAATCTAAACCGTTTGCATAAATGTGTTAAAAATATGGTAAATGAGTATCTCCCCTGCTAAAGATCCTCCTGTGTTTGTTACTATGTATAGTGAATAGTTGTAAAAGTGGTGTATTTTTATGAAAGAACTTCATGCTTAAGTGATTTAAAAAATTAGATTTTTTGCTTTCAGAAAAGTAAAAAGAAGCCATTGCATCAGAACTTTGGATGGTCTAAAATATTATGATGTCGGATTTTCACTATCTTTTCTAGTTTAGGAGCTCTAAACCGGATGGACGGACGGACAGACATTCCACACAAAACTAATAGCGTCTTTTCCCCTTTCGGGAGCTGCTAAAAAACTTCTTTTTTCATATAAAGACAATCAGATTCCTATATTGGACTCTAAATCTACTCTAATCATCTAAACAGGTCTGCATCTCACAGTGGAGATAAGATTGTAAATAAATATTTGAAGTCTGTCTCTTGTCAAACTATTCAGACCCAATTTTATGAGAATTTCAAAATACAAAAAAATCTTGTACCCAATAATGTTGTTAAATCATAGGCTAATAAACAAAAAAACTAGTTAGAAGCCTATAGTTTATATAATTAAACAATTACTTAAACAATCATCTCCTTAGAGCTTTTCACACTTTTATATATACAACAATGGAGTGTACACATTGACAATCACTATAGATAAGAAGAAAACTTTCTTTTTCTTTCGTAGTGCATTAAAAATTGTATTCAACTGTAGTTTCACTTTTTTTTTCAATTAATTAATAATTACAGAAATAATCAAATATTTCTTGACACTCCAAGCATGAATTTCTAAATAAAATATTAATAACATTTCTAAGATAAAAGAATCAATCCCCCATGAATTAAACACATCTATAAGCATAGGCCCTTATTAGGCTACTCTATCCATTAGCAAAAAATCTACAAAGTTGCAATGTCTATATTCTGAGGAGGGAATGAGTCCCAGAGATTTTATTGGAAGCCCTTCCTCCGGTGCCCAGTATACTTGATTCCTGGTTTGAGACAAGAGGAGGCAGAGGTGATTTCTTGTTGTTTTCCCCATCTTTCAGTCGGTAAATGTCTTTCAGCGCATCATTCATATGCTTCTCAATTCTCATAGAAGTAAGGTGGTAATGCTGAGTGATATTCTTTTTGATCAGATTTAAAGAGTTGATGTGGTCTATCTCTTCTTCTGTTTCGGAAAAGAAAACATTCAGATGTCTATAACTTATGACTTACCACTATATCTCTCAACAATACAGCAGCTATTTCCCTTATTTGATATCAAACAAAAAATTAATTACCAATAATTAATTGACTAATTGGTTAATATTGTAATCTAATTCATGTTATGTACAATAAATAATTGTTTAAAGTTTCAACTTGATCTGAGAATGGGTGTGGGGGAAATAATGTGTTCAATTATCTAAGTGGATGAAACGCTACATATTTAGTCATATCTGTGAATACTGAAGGATTAATTTCCCTTGTTGCTATCAACCAAAATACTTAATTGACTAATTGTTTTTTTTTATTGATACAATTCTTGTCCATACCAATAAATAATTGTGCAAAGTTTCAACCAGATCTGAGAATGGGTGTAACATACAAACGTTTTACCAAACAAGCAGATAGACAGAGTGAGTTTATATAAGCTTGGTAAAAAAAAAAATCCATTTTGGTAAACAAATGAAATCCACAAGACTTTAGCCAGAACATAGAAATCTTTGTTTGTATGGCATGGCTTGGGCCTATCTAGTTGAGAAAACAAATTAGAAATGAAAAAGTAAAATATTTACAGCATATGACTTCATCCTATGTCTAGATGGAAATTTTGAATTCAAATATGTGGAATGTGAGGTACGATAGTGCCATTAGCAGCCATTACTTTATTTTTCTTGTTAGAAAATTAAACATTTGTTTGGTTATAAATTGTAAATAAAAAATTTTCTTTTTAACATAATGTAAGCCTTGATTGGCCAAACTAGCTTATATTTATGTAAATTGTCTTTAATAAAAACAAGCAAAGTATAAATATACTTTTAAAAAAATACAAGCCTATCTAAGAAGTTAAGAACTCAACACATAAAACTTCTATAATGTAGAAGTTATTTCCCCTTTTAAATATTAAAAAAGTTAGTTAATTAAAAAAAAATTGATTCATGTTTTGTTAAGTACAATAAAATAATTGTTGAAAGTGTGGGAGAATTATTTAAGGGTACAAAACCCTCGATATTTAGCCATATCTGTGAATACAGAAGAATTAATTTCCCTTGTTGGTATCAAACAAAACAATTAGGTATTAGTAATATATTGACTAATCACTTTCTTTTTATTGATTATTGTATTGTCTTCGACAATGAATAATTATGCAAAGTTTAAACTTGATCCGAGAAAGGGAAGAAATTATTATGTTCAAACTTTTTACCAGACAGACAGAGTAAGTTGATATAGTCTTTGTTAAAAAAAAAAGCCTAAATGTAGGTCTACTGTTTGATAACTAGTTGTAAAGGTGGATTTTTTTTCATGCCCATTTATAATCAATAACATTTGATGACGTATGATATATACTGGCTCGCCGATTTTGCCCAAATCTCTAGGTTAAACTGGAAATCCAACATTCTATAGAGTGCCTAGGCTAGAACCCTTTTGTTCTCTAGCTTTTTTGGACCCATGAGATTAATTTATCTATATGCCTAATTATGGCTGTTCGTGCTGTATGCACATTGGACTGTCGTTCGGTAGTCTCGATGGTCCAGGGTACATACTCTGTCCACTGCCAGACCCGTCGTCCTGCGGGAGGTTTGGGCTAGGAAGTAGATTATCGACTCTGAACATGTAATGGGTTGCCTGAATCAGCTAAGAAAACCAACGACTTGACGAGTTTAAGTCATTGATTAAAGATACATGACTACATTGACCTACGCGTATGATGTAATTATCTTCCTTTCTGAAGTAGGCCTAAGTCTTATTTTATAAAATAAGAATTTAAGATTCTCTTACTGACAAATTATATTTGCATATTATCTAGACTAGAAAAGATTAACACTAAAAACAACCCCGTAACTTACTACAGCTTGTTGAGTATTTGCTTTGTAAGAGACAAGAATAGTAGCCCAGTTCAATGCTAAAATTTAACGCATTAGTTAATTTCTTCTGTCAATGACTCAAGATGGAAGAAATCTATGCAGAAGTAGGACCTATTTATCAAAAAGGACAACTATTTTGTTCAAGTGTGGGGTAACTTAAGCATGCAATGACCACAGTCAACATTCCTAAGATATACATAAACTGTCAAATTTCTAGGGAAAATCCATGTCCACCCACACACCCATTAGAGTTTGCAAGCTAATAAGAGGATTTATAAAAATTAAAATGAAGAATCAACATCCCACTTATTAGAAGAATTGTCTTTACTCAACATAAATAATGTAGTTAAAGAAAACAACGTTATCAAAGAAACATACTAAACCAGTTTGAGGCGTGAACTCTACAGTTTTTAGGCATAGACCCATTAGGCTTCGTTAGATGCTTGTCATGAAAGCGCCAGTAGGTGTCCGGGACACACATTTTGGTCACACAAGTAGACAGGGTTGATTCGTTTCTGGAGTCTGGCGCTGGATAGAACACTGCACTTATTAAAGATGGCATTAAAGATTATGTTAGAGAAAAATGCTAACATATATTCATTTTGTTATAACCCGCGCCGAGACTGATGATGCGCACCAGGAACACGAGGAATAGACGACATATTGATTCGAGACTTTAGATCCGGCTGAAGTGATCTGTAGGTTATGGGAGTAAGAGCCGTCCATCGTGATAACTGAACTTTATTGAGGACCTGGAGCGACACTGGGTGGTCTGTCTGTACTAATGCTTAGGTAAAAAATTAACTTGTAGAACTTAAGACTCCCGGTGACTTGATTAGCTGAAGTCCATGTCTAACTGTGTATTTTATAACTGTAAATAAATACATCGACTGTTGTTACTTCCTTTTGTTAATAATAATAATAATAATCTTTATTGTCCGTAAGGAAATTTGTCTTACAATTGTGCATTCTGTTGCATTTTACGTCTCGAGAGACGATCTTTTTCCTTTGCAACTTCTTGTGTGACTAAAGAGACCAATCCTTGATACACAGCTGCGATCGCAGGTTGGACATATATAATCATTAGGCGCCGTTGCATTTTCACCTTCTTTCTGCTTCTGTTGTGTATGACGTCTGCAATCTTTGACCCTTCCTTTATGCTCTCTCTCTATGTGGATCTATCCAGAGCCACTTTTTCCCAGCAGCCAGCATTATTAATTTAAAAAACCAAAATGTAGGCTACATTCACACCAGACTCATTCATTGTTGAGTGCTTGCCTTAGATTTAACTACAGTATTATCAGCCAGGGGTATAGGCCCTAATAATGGTCCCGACAAGTAACATAGGCCTATATTGTAGCAATCAGTTCTAAAACTGTATTTGCTTACCATTTGGTAAACAGTAGATTTTCTACAATTTTAGATAATGTAAACTGATATCCCATTTAAATGTCAGTGTCGAGTATAAAAGTTCAAACCCGTGAGAAAATCAAAGAACTGAAAAATCTAATAACTTATAATAGATTAATAAGAGTTTTAAAAAATGATGTTCTATCAGTATCAAATTTATTTGTGTTTCAATTGTACTTTTTCGACGTTAAACAAATATAATCGAACAGATTTAATTTGTTTATAATCTTTAGTTTAGATGATCGGTTCATTTTGCTTTGAGAGACAGTGAATGTGTCTTATAGATCTACGATCCGGGGTGGATTAATGACAGCACAACGATCAATCCCCTTTACTTGTTCCAGCGCATGCCAGGTAGGCCTACTTGTCCCAGCTTATGCCAGGTAGCCTAGGCCTACTCGTGCCAGCTCATGTCAGGTAGCCTATGCCTACTTGTGCCAGCTCATGTCAGGTAGGCCTACTTTTCCCAGCTCATGCCAGGTAGGCCTATTTTTCCCATCCCATGCCAGATAGGCCTACTTGTCCCAGCTCATGCCAGGTAGGCCTACTTGTCAAAGCTCATGTCAAGTAGGCCTACTTTCCCCATCTCATGTCAGGTAGGCCTACTTTCCCCATCTCATGTCAGGTAGGCCTACTTGTCAAAGCTCATGTCAGGTAGGCCTGCTTGTCCCAGCTCATGCCAGGTTGGCCTACTTTCCCCATCTCACATCTCATGTCAGGTAGGCCTACCAATCAGAGTTGGGTGGACTGAGGGGCTTCCTATAAAATCCCAATGTTCAAAATCAGTCTTCAGCAAGATTCGAATCTGACATCCCTCGTTTACCTTTCAGCTACCACGCACAAAGTAGACCCGCATACAATCTGTTACTAAATAAACTCAATGCTTGTTGCTTTGTTGGAAATAAGATCTTTTTAAAAAGCCTTGTCACATCTTGCTGCCTTTCTCTACTAACAATTCTAGAAATTTGGAGCCACTGTATGGACAACTAACCTGCTTGTCAAATCATCTTTTGGCTTTGTAACTGACCCTTATAAGTAATTCATTTTTTTAAAAGTCAAATTTGCGCTAAAACTTACATTACTTTAAAAAAGAAATATTTTATTTTATATTTTCTCTGTTACAATACTCTAAGCACAACCTGCGCTATTTTTCAGACTGAACGATAAATATCATATGGCTGCATGCCACTCATTCATTTCAATGCTTAAAATGGGCTACTCCGGAAAAGTTTTTAAAAGTCTGCGGAAAATTAACTCTATGACATATCAAAAAATATAAGCTAACTCATTATAAGGTTGCCTCGAACGCCTATAGCCAACCAAAGACATATTGAGATGTATGCCTCATCTATCTCAAGCCTAATCAAGTTGATATTTCAGTTCATATAAAATTAAGTAAAATTTGATGATCTTTGACTTGTGTATTTTGAATTTCAAGAAAATATCCAAACGTTCAGGGCTCTATTATAACTGTTACAAGCTGTTTTAGAAAAAACAAACACTTAAAGTTTCAATCATTTCATTGTTCAAGAAGTATTGATGAGTGCAGTAATAAACAACGGGGAGGTAGCTTAATTAAACAAAGGAAAAATTATGATTTTTACAAGGAAAAAAAAAAAAACCGGAAGTTAAACATTTTGGTGACGCCTTTGAGCCATTAGGGCATCGTGGCTAGTCAATGGCGCAAAATTTGATTTATAGCCAGTCTTCGTTACCGCCTAAAATTTCGTTTTTCCCCATTAGGGTTAATTGAACGCAGACAACTGAGTTAGCAGGTCATTGTTGACTAAATCAATAAAGCCAGTAAATCATGACCAAACAGAACAACCAACAGAATACATTTTTGTTAAAGCAGTCAGCCTTTTTCAAATCACTTTCTTTTAACCGACAATTTTTTGACGTTGGTGTTATGATTAGGAGCAAATATAAAATACGATGTCTGACAATGCTCATTACTGACGTAAGCAGACTGGTTAACTTACTATGTCAAGTAGTAAAGTTTCCCTTTCAGACCTTGCACTCAATGAGGTAGATGATTTAAATCTCAACTGTTTTAGCCTACGGCTGACAGTTAATGGATGTCTTGTGTAGTTAGCACAGCGACCAACCTTTTACCTTTCCCAGCTAATGTCAGATATATGTTAGATTAGAATTTGGTGGACTCCCAGAAATAACGATGTTTCAAACCCCTGTCTTCACCGTAGCTCCTCCTTGACCACTCAGCCATCAACGCTATCAACGTTAATTAAAAATACAGTCAAGACTTATGGGGGATTAAAAAAAAAGATCCGCGACAAGAAGTCTTACTTAACACGAAGATAATCTAACGACGATAACACATTACTGACGGACGTGCGCTATATGGACTTCCAATGTCTCGAGCATAACGATACTGGCCAGTGCTGGCTCCTTCTTTATTAGACTTAATTTGACTTGCAAATTATTATATATTTTTTGCTAGGACGAATAGTACGCTCTAGACATAGGAGACTGCATTTCTCAGCTCTGATTGCATAAAAACAGTTCGATATTGGCCCGACACACCCCTTCTTACTTAAAACCTTTTTTGACATTTGCTCTTCTTAATATGAGAAAAAGTGCGCTGAAGAAGCTAGGAGAATGACTTCCTGAAGCTCAGAACGCAGGAAAACGCTTGGCGCTGGGACTCTTGCCTGGACAGCCAGTTCCCCATACTCTTTTGCTGACATGATTTAAACCTGCTGTCTATCTACTGACAGAACCTTTTCTAGTCTACAACACAGTTTAACATCACATGTGAAACACGATCACCGAAAGATAAGACTAAACATACTAGCGTTAATTAACATTCAGTGGATTTCTAACGTAACGAGTAAATCTAAATATATAGCCAAAGTAAATAACAAGGAAGAGAAATTAGCAGTTTGCACTTTAAATAGCAGCAATGAAGAAAATAGAAGAAAGATACCTAACAGAATTTAACCTTGTGCCCTCTAAAGAAATGAACCGGCCATTTAAAAATAATCTATCGATCTCTTAGCATGTCTATATGAGAAAGAGAGAGATAGAAAAAGAGACAGACGAGACAATAAATTTACCGAGAGAGTAAAAACAAGTAGCTGATTCTTACCCACGTTGTTTTTGGGACAACACCATTCTTTTTCTCTCGTCCACGAAACATTGTCATGATGATCACAAATTTCACACACAACGCGATAGTTTCTGTTGATAATATAGACATAAGTTTCTATGTAAAAATTTATGTTAAAAGTATAAACAGAAGTCTTTATGCAAAGTTTCTGTAGACGCATGAAAATGTATGTATGTATACATAAAGTTTCTGTAAAAGTATAAACATAAGCCTCCATTTCACGTTTCTGTTAAAGTTAAGCTTATACATAAATGCCCACACTCTATAAAATAATAAATGCTGATCTTCAAGGCATCTTGTCTGCGAAAGTAGCTGCCAACACTTGGTTAAAGTTAAAATCAAAGGAAGTCGAGGAGTGATATCATTAGGTTCAAACACGATTTCGCGTATTGGCTAAAGAAGTGACCGCGTAATTTGTACAGATGATAACGCTCCATATCTATAGCCTCCTTCAGTCGAGAAGCGACTATTGTTCATCTCATAGAAACGAGATGAAGTCTGTGCATTTGCTATGGTAAGAACAAATGTCACCCACACAGCAGTTCCTCTCTCTTCAAGCAGGTATATATCCTAAGAAACAGCAAGAGCCGATACATTTTTGGATCAGCGGCGTCAGAGATTCTGCCAGGGTCTATTACCGTGTGCTGCAAGCTGCATAAGGATCGCAGGCTCTTAATTTTTCCTACGGGTTGACTCCCGAAGTTTTTTCCATATTTGGGTTAAGACAGCCAAGGTTTGGATTCAGAGTTTTCCGGATCCTTCTCCTAGGTGGGTAGCCAGCGAAGTCTAACTAGCTCGCCTTGACCGAAACTAACTCTCCATATACACGTAGACATCTAGAAATGAGCGTTACTAGGTTATATACAAATCTATAATAATATAATGGATAGCACAGTGGCGTAGCTAGCAATGTGCGGTCGGTGTGGGCCGCACGGGGCATCAAGTGGTGGGGGGCATCAAAATGAGGACAAATTTTCTTAGTAAAACTATAGATTGTAATTACATAAATAAAAATAAACATATTTATTTCTTAATGGTAATTTGTTATGTCCTATATTCTTTCTTAAATTTAATATAATGTAAGCGTAAGCTTTAATTAAATTTTACCAGATTTGTTTAAATCTCTGAAAGCAACATACTTTTACACTTTTTTAAAGCCTTACATGATGTTACTTCATTGTTCAATGCACTGGTTATGGACAAGTTTACAATGCTGCTGTTTATTAAATTACTAATTAGTAATTGTCCAATCTCTTTTGTGGACCAGTGGGGGGAGGGGCTATCTGGGAGAAGGTTTTCCAACCGCTCAGCAAACACAACACTGCTAGAGTCGGGATTCGAACTCAAGCCCCCTTTGTAAGGTGGCCAAGCCGTAGCCAAGCGGTTTAAACCTCTCAGCCACACATCACTTGCTTGGAGCGAACTTGTCTGTGACTAGGCAACAATAATGACAGCAAGGCTCAAGATTTAAATAAGCAAGAGGGAAAAATGTGGAGAGATTATCTGTAGAGAAACTTGGACATCATGCGTTTTCTCTTAAAGCAGAATCTGGCACTCCGTGGGCATCGCGAACGAGTTGAAGAAAAATTGGCAGTACGAAATCAAAGAAATATCCTGGAGTGAAATTACAATCCAAGTACGATCCATTCCTGAGAGACCAAATACGTACAAGTCCCGAACAAAAATAAATAAAAAAGAATTTATAAAAACAAAAGAAAATCATACAGAAAGTATAAAAAGGAAATATTTATCGATTATTTTTCACAGTACACTTAACATCTCAAATCTGGATTGGAATTTTATGGTACATTGTCATGCAGAGCTTCAAAGCCGTATTGGCCACAAGAAAAAATTGCCAGGCGAAAAAAGAAGATAGATTTTCTATCAACACACAAGAAAGAGCTACTGATGGAAATTCCTTCCATAGAGCGTATTGTTCATGAAATAATAACCCCACAAGAACAACGTCAAGATAAAAATGAATTTATGTCGCCTCAAATGGAAATCAATCTAGATGGTTCTCAGGTTCTCACAGCGACATAGACAAAAACGAATTTTGTCTGGGGGCTTAAGGTAATAGTCGCTTTTTCTCCAGAAGTCTCCGAACTTCCAAAAAAAAAGAATCTATTGAGCTTTAGAGTCAGTTTTTGTCAGTCCTCAAATATTGCCATCTTGATTTGCATATTTTTTTTTATTATTGTGGTAAGTGCGATAAGCAGCAAGGTCTTAAAGTCTTTCTAAACTTACTTTGATGAAGAAATACTTATGATCAACGATGACGAATTTACGACTCACAAATTTGGCAGTTTCGTCTATTGAACAAGACCTAGTGAAAAAAAACTGATTTCGATAAAATGATCGATAGTTTGCCGTGAGTAAGGACTTGCGAGATTCACTTGTATCTTTTTGTAATTAGAAATTAGAAACTTTTAACTGTGTTAAACTTTTTTTTTTTGGAGGACATAATGAGGAACTGCCGCACAGGGCATCAAATATCCTAGCTACGCCACTTAAACTTGCTTATTCCTATATATTAAAACACATTTTCTTCTTGTAATAATAATAATAATAATATCTAAAATCATTGTCTAATAATAATCTCTAAGCATAGTATAATAAAAAGGTGTCCTTTCCTCTCAGTGGCAAAAGCAGTTATCTTCCTTTCTGCCCTTAGCACCATTAACAACTATTATATCATATCCATCAAATGCGACACTATTTTGCCATTCTTTTATCTTTTTTTTTTTATAATTATTTCTTGTTCTTACCGAAACGTAGTTAGACGTTTTGAGGAGGGCAGTCCAGCTCCAGGGGCTGATTCGTGGCCTGGGAACGAGCATTTTCGAACAGGGTACCAGCCGTTGTAGAACTGATCTGGTGCTGCTTCGCTTACAATCTGTGCCGAAAAGGAGTTGAATTAAATATACAACAAAACGTACTGATCATTGAATAGGCCTACATGGAACTTTTTTCTTAATAGACTTGAACTGTTGATCATTACAGATGCACTAACTTTCTCCACCTCACATCCAGCATTCTCTGTCACTTGTTTGCACAAAAAAAGTGAGTCTACATCATACCACGCTTTTAATAATAAAATAATCCATAAGTTAAAACTAGTTCAAAATGTTCCACAAGTTCCACGGATATAATAGCCTACATTATAACCATTGGATACTAGCCAACTTATCATTTTGTTTTGTCACTAATATTCCGTAATTTCGTTTATTCTCTGCCCTAGTTCTCCAAGCAAATCTCCAATAGTTAGTTGTGTATTCATAAATCTTAATGCAAACGTGGTTTTATATGTATATGTTTTACAATACAGTGCAAGTCGGCTTAAATCTAAAGCACATTTGAAGTCATGTAACAAGATCCATATAACTCTGTGCGAGCCTATAGGCCACCATATAAGTATAAGGCTTAAATTCCGCTGTAGCTAGTTTTTGGACTCAAATAGACATTGATCAAAATGATTTTTTTAAAGTCATGTACCTATAAATAGTAGTGGGGACGTTTTAGTAGTAGATCAAATAGCAGTTTACGCCTTTACCAGGGACAAAACTTTATACAAAGTCATTAAGAATGTTAAGCTCTAAAACATAACAAAGAATAAATGGAAGGAAATTCACCCGAAAATCTACTTTGTCTTTCGAATCGATAGTACCAGCCTCCGCTGAAATGAGCGTTTGAAAAGTAAAATGAAAACAACATTATTTAAGAAATATTAAAGGGTTTGGAAAGACTTTCAGCTTGGCAGTTTTAACTACTTTTAACGTTAAACCCGATATAACCTCTAACCCTTAAAAATGAATAACAACTATAATATAAGACTTCAGTAAGGCTTGTAGACGTAAATATCTGTTTATTTCTTTATTTTTTTTTTTATATATAATTTTCTTAAATGGAAGTAAAAAAAATTATACATTTGAAAGTTTTGTGTCCATCATTTTATAGTAGGCCTATATATATAGGCCTACATTCTATGTGCCACAAGAGAGCTTCGCAAAAATAATATATTTTGCCCACATAGGCCTACAATTTAGGTCTTGCGCCGCCACTGCGAATCAGAACCTTAGATCACGCGAGATTCCAAATTCGATTGTATTGTTTAACAGCAGCTACAATTTTATAAAAATAGTTTAACTAATGTAGGCCTATATAAATTATGGATTCCGGCATTTTGAAATAGAGAAGTTTTGGGTTAGCTTACTCTAAGGAATTGTATATGGTTAGGCATACATTTCTAAAAGACGATCCTCGGAGCTCACAAAACTAAAGGCAATAGATTTAGATTTTGATGTATGTAGGTACAAACTGAAGCTGTATGCTACTTACCAATCTTCCTGTACAGGCTGTTAATTCATCAGCTGGTGGTATAAACTTGTTCTTGTACATTATGTATCTCTGGCATTTGATAGCAATCCACTAGATCTAATCTAAATCTAAAATGGATCGAAGTAGTAGGCCTATATCCAAGTTCAATTTTACATTGATTCAGAAAAATCCACTTCTAGACGTAGACCTACATCTAGAGCTAGATCTAGTAATGCAATACATCTTCAATTTCAACCATTGGAATAACCACTAGATCTATAGATTAATTTTATATTAGATAGATGCTACATTAAATCTAGATCTAGGCATGTAGGCCTACACTTATGTTCCAGATTTATCAATCTATAATAGATCTAGGTCTAGTCTATGGCTTCTAAATAGATCCAATTGAAAATGGTTGCGTGATCTAACGAGAATACTTACATCTAGATTCTAGATCATTATGATCCCTTCAGATGCTGATGTTCAGAAAGGAAGCAGCACATTGGTCTTTCCCGTTTAGTTTCACATGAAAACAAAGTTTTTAAATGAAAGCGCGCAGATCTAACTAGGCTCCTTTCGCTTGAGCTTTATCTGTAATAATAATAATAATACTAATAAGTGTTCTCGAGACTACTGATCATCTGCTGTTAGCTTACTGGGATATACCTATTTTGACCAACAAAACGGTAGATTTTAGTCTCCCTGATCTGCTGTTCATTGATAAAAAAGAAAACGCTACCATTATTGACATCGCCGAACCACTGTCTCATAATTTAGGAAAAGCTGAAATGGAAAAACAAACAAAATATGGAAACCTAGGCCTGGAGCTTAAGCTTTTATGGAAGTTATCTAAAATAACAATATACCCCATTATTTTATAAACTGAGGGGATAATGATAACTGACCTCACAGATACCTTCAAGGCCATTAACATTCCTAGGAAGATTCTCGTTGCCTGTCAGAGGGCGGCACTGGCGGATCCAGGGGGGTGGGGCGGTAGGGGCGATCGCCATGAATTTAGAATTCATACGAAATTTCTCATTATAAGAGTAACAATTGAGATGAGGTCTGAACCCAAATATTATTTTCCTAGTCATCTTTACAACCTTTACTCAAACTGATATTTTTCTGTTGTAAAAAAAAAATTGGGACAATAACTCACAATTTATGCTTGAATACTAAAAATGCACAAAATTTTGAGTAAAATCTAATTGGTTCACTTAATTTCTCCTCCCACTTCCACTTAATAGGATGAATAATGAGATGTAGATGTTAGGAAAATGCGTTTCTGCAGTGGAGAATGCAAGAAAACGATTTTGGCGTCGGGCCAAAGCCCACAGATCCCCTAGCTGTCAAGAGAAAGGTCTCAGACCTCCAGGCCCCCCTAGCTATCTAGGGAAAGGCCTCAACATGGCTTTTTTTTTTTTCAAATAATTTGTTTTCGACTGCGATCCTAAAAGCATTGATCGAAATAACATGAGAGGTATCTTATTTTTTCAAGGAACAAATCGATTGTATTGGCAATGTAGTAAGGGCCCATAAATTCATATAAGAATATTTTCAAGTAAAACATTATTGAAAAGATCCTTTTTTTGGAATAGGATAAATAATGAGCTGTGAATGTCAGGAGAATGTGGTTCTGTAATGAAGAAAGCAACAAAACGATTTTGGCGTCGGGGCTACGCCCCGATCCCCACTCGGGGAGCTTACAGCGCTCCCCCAGCTGTCAAGAGAAATGCCTCAACGTGGCTGTTTTTGCCTGCTTTTTTCGCCGAAGGTTGAGAAACACTGCTTTTTTAAACATTGTAATATATTTATATAATACTAAATCGCCCTCCCCACTCCGAAGTTCTGGATCCGCTAGTGGAGGGCGGTATTGCTGCAGACCTGCCACATCACCAGATAATTTCTCAGTGGAAACTGATAAAGGGACCACAATGAATTTTGTTTCTCTTTAACGAAACTCGACTATGGCAGTGCCGTTCGTTTCTAATATAACAATAATAACATCTTTATTATCTATGAAACATTTGTCTTACAATTTGTACATTACATATAAAAAAAAAATTATATCTATAGAAAACGAAATGTAGTCCATGTTTATAACAGTTTCCCTCAAACATTAGGACTACTTGTGAATTGTTATATCAAATCGTTGGATTGTAGGCTTAATTAATGATTGGTTCCATAAAGTTGGAATTGGTAATGGAAATAAGCACTCCGCTACCTACAAAATGCTTCCAATGGCTATGGCATGCGTCTCAACTAGCACTGACAAGCAGTCCAACTTCTGGCCTTAACGTGTGGCAAAGATGGGTCCGGCGAAACAATTATCACTGACAGAACAATGGTGAGTAATTGTCACCTAAACCTGTAAGCTTTGTGCAGTAGTCGCTATGAAATCTTGGAAAATCCTGAACGAAAAATCTGGAGCCGAATCAGAATCTTTAAAATCTTTTCATTCCGATGTTTGCACATAACTTATTGTTTTGTTATAAATAAATATATCTATCTCTTATATTGAGCAAGAAACCAACAACAGGCTAGGTAAATATTGTATAGGATGCTGGCCAACTTGTTCAATTTATAGGAGTGCTGTGACAGTGTTAATAAGCACTTGACCTGGTCAGCAGCTGTCCTTAGCAGGATGTCAAGAGAGAAACCGGTCCATTTTTGTACGTTCTCTAGCCAGCTTTTCGGACCCTTTCTTCGTGCTCCCTCCGCTGGAACTGAAAGATAGCGCTTGACAGTCAGTCTTGTCTTACAATAGGACTGAACCAGCACAGATTGTTTTCTCTTCATAGCATTGAGAGGGGGAGGGGTGTCCCTTCTTTTTGCCAGCCAGAGTGTTGAATTGTAAAATTACAAACTCATTTTTTTCCCCGGTATCAGATAACCAGCATTTTTCTAAAGCATTTACTCTCAAAGGCTTGAATTCTTTCAGCCTCAGCGTCCAATCTTTCAACATTGAAAGCCTATGCGACAAAATTTTATAAAATACCTTGAAAAGTAATGAGCTGAACATGGCTTATTAAGTCAAAGTTTTTTGTTTTTTTTTATGTATTTATAATGTCCACTTAAAAAACTGTTCATAATATGACAGCACTTGATACATAGGGAAAAACTAAATTGGCTTTTTGAGGTCTATCCTGTGTATCAAGGAAGTGTTGGTAACTTGTTTGTTGAAGGTCCATGACTCTATAACTTATTGATCTTAAATCATCTATTACGAACGTTACTTCGAAAGAAATAGAATGACGTCCTGCACGTTATTGCTGTATTAAAGGACATGTGATACGAAGAGAAACTGCATGCATTTAGATGTTCTTCAAATTAGAGCTCACTCTTTCTTTATTTAGTTGGCAACAGTTAAGTCTAATTTTGCGACCTTGACATTTAAATAATTAATAGTGAGAACAGTTGTCAAAAGAAGAAGAAAAAAACAACAACGGGTTAGTTTATTGCTAAAGAAATAGGTATCACGTAACTTGCCTTTAATATACTTGTATGTGGGGGGAAAAATGATGAATGAATGGTTTATTTTGTTTAAGAAACAACAAAATTAATTAAAAAAACTGATTCAAATATGGATTTTTTTTTTATAAAAATTTTTATTTAACACCTTAAGAGTTTCACTAAACATACATCAATACAACCATACACAGTACAGATATGATATACCATCAAGAGAAAACTTATACAAAAATATTATTGCACCAAAGAAAGAGAACATATTTATATAGATGTACAAAACAGTCTATGAGGTCAATAAATGTTCACAGGTCAATTAGAATAGATTTTCTCTGTTGGTCATACGCCTATATGCAAATGAAGTAAGCTTCAATATGAGGAGAACAAATGTATAAATGCTGCAACAAATATAAGGAAATAAATGTTTTGAAATTCTAGATATTTTGTATTTCATCAAATTTATTAAAAGAAAGAAAATATATTATTGTATAGTATTCGTTCGATTTGAGAAATGTATATGTAAAAATATAAACAACACATGAGCTACACTGTAGTGAAATCTCTAAAAAAAAAATATTTGTCTTACCAACTTCTATTGCACAGAGTTATAGTTCTTTAAGTAGCAACCGACATATGAATAAGTAGTGAAAACAGATAAAAAAAAGAAATTACTTCACAAAAAATACAGGCTTTCACAACCTTTATGACTACTGCATGCTTGACTACATGACTGAGTTCAAAAGTGCTTACATTTAATAGAATTTCATCATACACATGAACATTGTCATTAAATATCACTTTCAATTTTGTTTCTATCCATTATACAATTGCGCAATGAAACATCTAAATACTGAGCACATATAACATTTAATGTTTTAGGCTTAAAATAGAGCTAGATAGATTTTATTTACATTTTGATATCATTTAGTAGAAAAATATATATTCTTTGAATGCCATATTATCTAATAATCTCATAGAGCAATTTATACAGTGACTGAACATTTCTGCACCAACAGACTGACCAAGTGAGTTTGAATGAACAAGGCACTAAAGAAGAGCACTGACTAGCTTTAAAAAAAAAATAAAGGCAGAGAATGTCATAATAGCTCAATACGTGTAACATAATAATTGTATTAGTCATATAGTGTTATTAACAAAGTGAATGGAATCTAAAGGCCCATTCATAACTATAAGAAGCTTAAAACAGAACTTCTATGTACATGCCTAATGCTTAGGATAATCTTAAGTTTGTAACAAAATGTTTTGATTGGCCAACAAGTAATAAGTTGAAATTTAGCAAGACAATCAGATTTAGTTAACCTAAGCTAAAGAAAAAAAGAAATGATAAAAGCTCAATTTCTTCACAGAGAAGGTTTTGTCAGAAACTACTAACTAGTTGTACAATAAAGTTCTTTATTAATCAATAAGTGTTCAATAAATATCAATGGTGTATATAAGATCATTGTGCAAAAATAACATTGTTTAGGTTGTACAAATAGAAAACATTTGATAATCTTAAACCATTGTTACATTTTGAATGAATAAAAAAAAATTCAATCTGTACAATAGTTAGCAATGTTTTGAAATGTTGAGAAAATATACCAAGATTTCAACAGCTACATTTTCAGCTTCTGTCTGAAAGTATTTTAATTTTTTGATTCCACACCAAGATCTTTTTCAGCTTCAGGCTGTTCCATTTTGTCCATAAGTTTATGCATACTTGAGTCATGATTGGGCATCTCATCTGACTCTGCACTGATTTCAAAATTAACATTATTTTGTGGCCTTCGATAAAAATATCTTGAAATAATCATCAGCAGTAAAAATTGGATGATTAATGCTATGAGATAATAAGCTGAAAAGAAAGAAATATGTACATATGTAATGACAACAGAACAAACAAAATTTTTTAAAAAGTTACAACAAAAAAAAGTTTAATAAAACTAGACCAACTATTGATTAATGTCATAAGATAATAATCTGAAAATGACATCAACATGTCCAGGCACAATGGCAAAAGAAAAAAAAGTGAACAAAACAAACAAAAGCGGTATTAAAGACTAAGACTGCTTTATTGATCCTTACGGAAATTTGTTGTGATTACAAGGACTCTTTTCTCATATAAAGACGACACAACAGAAAAATACACACAAATACAACAGACAACATAAAGAGTTCATTCAGTGACTACACACAGGTATCTTGGTGCATTTCATGTTCCCTGATCAATGAGTGGCGGTGATAGAGTCTAACCGAGTGAAGTACGAACTAGTTTTTGTACCGCTCCGTTCTTGTTTTGATTGACAGCAGTCGCCCACTTCGCGACGACCTGGCGTAGTTCTGATGGATCGGGTGGCCGTTGTCTTCCAAGATTTTTTCGATTTTTCTTAGGCACTTTTGTTCAAAAAGTTCCTTTAAATGTGGTAATATTGTAAGTGTAATTTTCGATACTTTTTTAATGATGTTTTCTAGACATCGCAACAGTTTAGATGAGTGCCAACAACTTATTCTATATGTTAGCAGATTTTGTATAGTCGCGCCGTAAAATGTTTCAAGGATCTTCTTGCTTAGTTTAAAGCTATTAAGTTTGTATAGAAAAAAGAGTCGCTGGGCTGTTTTCTTTGTCAGAGTTCCAAGGTGGTCTTCCCATGAAAGCTTGTTGTTGATGATAACGCCTAGATATTTATATGCCTTTACTTGTTCTATAGATGTAGTGTTTATTTGCAGTTCACGTATAGTATGTTTTTTCTTTCTAAAATCTATTATAAGTTCTTTAGTTTTAGTTACATTCAGTTCTAGAAAGTTGTCGGTGCACCAGTTTGTAAACTCTTCTATCGAGCTTCGATACTGAGTTTCGTCTTCTGAAATAAGACCGACTATGGCAGTATCATCAGCGAATTTAATGAGTTTAACTGAGTTATGGATGCGTCTTATGTCATTAGTGTAAAGAGTGTATAGTACAGGAGAAAGTACACAACCTTGTGGAGCACCCGTACATAGTACTCGAGTTGACGATTTGGTGTTGTTGACTTTAACATACTGGGGCCGTTGGGTTAAAAAGTTTAGAACCCATGCTTGTAAGTAAGGGCTTACATTTAAGTTACTCAGTTTGTTTATCATTAGATGTGGCTGTATGGTATTGAAAGCCGAGGAGAAATCTACGAAGAGGACTTGTGCGTATGTTTTGGGTATATTGAGATGCTTATAAAGCTGGTCCAAAAGCAATAGAATGGCATCCTCAGTTCCTCTAGCTGCTTTGTATGCAAATTGGTGAGGGTCTAGGCTGTTGTTGACTTTTGCTAAAAGTTGTTTTAGCATATATTTTTCAAAACATATCATAACAATAGGTGTTAGTGCTACTGGGCATAAATCATTTAAGCAATCTATTTTTGGTTTCTTAGGCACTGGTATGATCTCTGAAGTTTTCCAGATGTGTGGAATTACGCACGTTTGCAATGACTGGTTTAAGATATGACAGAAGATAGAAGAGATTTGCTCCGCACATAGCTTGATCAGCTTGCCACTAATTTTGTCTGGTCCAGAAGCTTTTGTTACGTCTACTCTTTTAAATATCCTCGTAGTTTTTCTACAGCCTCTTCAGACCACATCTTGACCGTTTTTATAATTCTCTTTGTAGTTTTAAGATTAAGTTTGTAATTTGGTATAAGATGGACTAATACATGGTCAGATTCTCCAAGTGGGAACAAACTTTTACGTTTGTAAGCCTGCTTAATGTTTACGTAGCATTTGTCGAGCGTTCTACCCTGCCTTGTGGGGAGGGAGACATACTGGCAATAGTTTGGCAGTGTGTTGTCAATATTTAGGTTGTTGAAATCTCCAGTTACGATACTGAGTCCGGGTGTTTTGATTGTACATTGTGAAGCACATCAAAAATTATTTACGACCCAGTCGCTGTGTCAGCCGTCGGTGGTATGTGCATAACAACAACACACACCTGGGTGAATTCTCTAGGCAAGTCCAATATGAAGTAGGCCAACTATTGATGAATGCAAATCAGTTCTTAATCTCTAGATTCTTATGAACCATTAATGAGTTATAGATGCTGGCTATTCTTGTAGCACTAATGGAATGGATAGATGCTTATGCATCACCAGTGAAAAAAAATTGAAATGGTGCCAAGGGACACATCCCCATAACTTGTACATTTTGCTCAAGATGCACTTGATAGCTAGCTGATCAAAAAGAAAAACATTGATAAACAGAGCTGTAGATCACCTAAAGGCATTGCTATTAAAGGACAAACAAAACAATATGAACAATGAAGACATACATGGAGAGGATACCCAAGACATTCAAACAAGAGATAAGGAAAAAAAAGAAACAAACTGCACTGCAACCATTAATTGATGATACACATAGAAACACAAATATTTTTAAAAAAATAATCTGGTGTATTTGAGCAAAACTAAATATTGGCAAAAAAAAAAGTGTAGATTGCTATTTACAAGGCTTACAGGTTGCTGTTAAAAGGTACATACATTTTTTAACTCTTAATTTTCTGCAATAATTTGTTTAAAAAAAAAATAGGCCATAGACCAGGGGGTTCTCAACCTGTGGCTCACGTCCCCCTTGGGGGTCAAATGACAATTTTGACAGTTTAAATTAATGCAAATAAATGCATAATGTAATGTGACGCCATTTTGGAATCATATGGTGACTTCCTGAGGTAATTGAAAAGCTATTTCCTTTGTAATTTATAATACTTAATCTTTTAGTAGTCCATGCTATTGAAGGTAACATTTTATTATAAAACAAACAATTAACATGGATCTCTATCGAAAGAACGTAAAGAAAACAAAATATAATGTCAATTTTTTTTTTACGGTAGGATTTTACTTAAATAGTTAAAGCAGGGATATAAAAACCCCAAATGTTTCATTTGCAACAAAGTTCTATAAGCCCAATCTATAAAACTTTAACGCTGACAAGGATACCCAGAATTTTAGATGTAACGTTAGGAATAAAAATTATGTCGATTTTTAAGACGTGTTTCTCTTCGTAAAACTCTTGAAACGACAATACCAGCACCCAGCACATGATGTGAGAAAGTCTGTTCATTTTTGGAAAAGTTTAATATCTCTTGGGAAAATATTAGTGGTGTATACACATCGTTTGCTCCAAGCCTGCAAGTATATTGGTCTGGATTTCAATGTTTGGTAAAGAATGAGTCACTGAAAGCCATGGGATCTCATCGACAAATATTAGTAATGAAGATACTGCCACAAGAATTACAAGAAGCATGCATGCCTCGATTTGATTTGTTGGGGGAAAAAATCAGATTCTTCCAAATAAAACTTTAGATTGGAAAACAAAATTGGATGAAAACATGTTGCCAATCTCCCTAAGAGGAAAATGACATTGAGCCTGACAAACAGTGAAAATGATAGTTTCTGTAAATATATTTTTCGAATGCTTGTGGACCAAATACCATCATACTTTCTAAATCTACTTGACATCTCGTTTGCCAGAAGTTTATTCAATATCAAAGTTGAAAATGTAACTGAGAAAGCAGTATTTAATACTCAACTGAGATGCAGCTAAAAATGACTTTTCTTTAATGTCAGTTACACAAATTTGATTCAAATGTTTGCAGTCATTTACCGATTGTCTGATTTGCGCCTTTTCCAATCCGTTTCCAATAATATATATCTTTGCGAAACGAATTTGCCAGTCTGTTTGTTACGAAGTCTAAATACAGAAAAAGACTTGATGCTAAAGATGACATTTGTTGTGATCTTGCAAAGACTGTCCCGAGAATTCCCACCTTGTTGAATCAGAAACAAGATCAGACAGGTGCAATTATATTATATATGTGGCATGGCAGCGAACTATTGTTCCAGCATGCTTTTCGAATTGTCACATAAGTATGCAACACGAATATATTGAATGAGAAATAGTTATGTAGATGCAAGTCAAAGATACAATTTGATATAGTTGTCATTTAATTCTATTTGACCTATATTATGTGATTAAACATAAAACTTTGGCAATACATACAAGATATTTACATTAGGATTATGATTTCTTATACTTATAAAATGAAAATAATTTTACAGTTGGGGATCGCCGCATAGTGGAGAATTGTAAAAAGGGCCACCAGGCCAAAAGATTGAGAAACACTACCATAAGCAAATACTTCT
Organism: Biomphalaria pfeifferi; assembly: GCA_030265305.1. Lineage (NCBI taxonomy): Eukaryota > Metazoa > Mollusca > Gastropoda > Planorbidae > Biomphalaria > Biomphalaria pfeifferi. The sequence continues at coordinate 55,049 of JASAOG010000130.1, read as the reverse complement.
TTTATGAGCAGACAGTGGTTTAGGTTTTTGTTCAAGTATACAGCTCTTTGAAGTGGATATGCAAGCGAACAGTGATTTAATCAATTTTTCTGACTATATTATTCTAAGCAATTATTTTCATTTCATAGTTTTGGGCAGATCATCCCTATTTAGGCTACTTTGTTGCATCCTTTTTGAAGCTGAAGCATGATAGCAAAGTGAATGACAGTGAAGTGGTCTCAGGCTGTAGCAGATCCAAGCAATAAATAAGTTGAAAAATGTATTGTTGAATTTTTCAAAGCCTTAAAACTTAGAAAGAAAATGCTGTCCCTAAATGATAAATAAGTTGAAAAATGTATTGTTGAATTTTTCAAAGCCTTAAAACTTAGAAAGAAAATGCTGTCCCTAAATGATTCTCTTGGTAAGAAAGTTTAAATACTCAAAGCAACTCTTTTAGGAAAATTAAGTCAACCATTAGTGACATTAAAGACATCTATCTTTTTTGTTTTGTTTCATTTCATATGAAAGATGTTGGAAACTATTTCATGATTTCATTGCATACTTATTTAAAATATAAAATAGTTTTTTGAAAACTAATTATTTACTGGCAATATCAGTAGATTATCATTTTAAAACATAATTTTGATAATTTTAAAATTTATAATACTAGTTTCTATTATCTCTCAGGTAAATGTTTTGATATACAAGCTGTAGATTACAAGTATAGCCCAGGCACACATCTTGCTCCACTATGACAGTGAACTGAATAATAATTATCAAAGTATGAAATAGTTGAATCACTTACTTCTTCCCCTCACTGCTGAAGAGAGAATTCCTCTACAGGTAGGCATGTTATATTTAGAAAATGTTCCAAATATGGACCCTTGTAGGAGAGTCAGGATGATTACAAATTGGATGAGAAAAAATTTGGGAGCTATGAACAATGGTTTGAGAGCCTCCTTGCACAACTCAAATAACATGAAGAGTCCATAGAGTCCAAACAGGAATGAAGTCTGACTGAGAATCAGAATGTAAGGATAGCCATTGGATGCATCAATCTGAAAAAGATTATTAGGAGAGATAAGCATGCTGGTTATGAAATTAAAATGTTTTCATGAATAAAAGGGTAAAACTTGTAATTGCTAATTTGTAGATCCCTAATCCTAGAAAAGCTTCAAATGAGTTTTTTTTTTTCAAACTACAGATTTGGACTAGCCGTGAGCTACTTTCATTATATATAAAGGAATGATTAAGCAGAATATAGATTATAATTACCAGCATCACATGTAAAATCCTAGAACACATAATATGTAACAACATTATAAACCACTTAGACAAACATAATGTCCTTACTCCATACCAACATGGCTTTAGGAAATATAGATCATGTGAAACACAACAAATAGGACTAATTGATAATTTTTCAAAAGGTTTAGATAATAGTGAGCAAATAGATGCTATCTTACTAGATTTTTCCAAGGCTTTTGACAAAATTCACCACCATAGTTTGCATAAAAATTAAAATATTTTGGCATTGATTCCATTGCATCAGTGGATTAAAGATTTTCTGATAGGGAGAGAACAAACTGTAATAATAAATGGCTCTAAATTGACACCAGTAACAGTAAACTTAGGTGTACCTCAAGGTACAGTCTTAGGTCCACTACTGTTTTTAATTTACATAAATGATTTACCAAATTGCATTAGTTCAGGAACAAATGTAAGATTATTTGCAGAAGATTGCATTATATATAGAACAATAAAAACAACACAAGATACAGAAATTTTACAAAGAGAATTAGATGAATTACAAAAATGGGAATCAAATTGAAGCAGTCTTTCCACCCAGAAAAATGAAGAGAAATTTCTATTAGTCAAATAGGAACTTAAAACTAAAATGTTATTTAACCTTGGTTAGGCCAATAATAGAATATGCATCCTCTGTTTGGGACCCTTCGACTCAAGAAATATTAAGAAACTCGAACAGACACAAAATAGAGCAGTGAGATTAATAACAAATGAATATTCACATTTGACTAGAGTAGCACCTTTAGTAAAACCACTAAATTTAGAAAGCCTACATGATAGAAGACTTGAAAGTAAAGTAGCAATTATACATAAAACACTGAACCATAATCTTCAAATACAAAATTTAATAAAATACTCAGAAAGACACAAAGATAAAGGCACATTCCTCATTCCATATGCTAGGACAAATTTGTACAAATACTCCCTCCTTCTTCCCTAGCACTATTAGAGCATGGAATGGGTTGCCTGAGCTAGCCATAAAAACCAATGACTTGGCAGAATTTAGGTCATTGGTTAATATGCATGACTAAATGCATGACTCGTAGGACATAATCATCTTCTTTTTTGAAGTAAAGTATGTATTAAATAAGATTATAATCAAAAGGAAAAAAAAAATACAGACGAATAAAACAAAACCAAACCAATGTATAAATGATCTAAAAATTTTTTTAAAAAGTGAAATTCGTGAGACTTTTGCTAAATAAATGCTATATTAATGTTAAAAGAAAATTCTATGAAAATCTAAAAGTATTGAGAAATCTCCAAAATAAATACACATGTCTCTTATCTTACCTTTCCTATTGTAAATTTATCATCAAGCCACAGTGCAAGAGACACAAAAGCTAACAATGGCTGCAGATAAGCATTTTGTGCAACTAATAGAGTCAGTCTTTGAACATTCTCCCTGAAAGTCAAAATATAAGTAGAATTACCCGAGGATTTTTTTACTTTTATAAGGCATGTCATGACTTAGATTTTACCAGTTCACACATTGCAAAGGTTTAGGAATTAGTTTTGAAAGTGGAATGGACTCAGGAATGTCTGGGTTTCAAAACAAAGAGATTCATTTCTACAGTCTAATGCTTAGCTAAACCAAAACTTTTGGAGGATGAGTGAAGATTATTAGGAGAGATAAGCGTGCTGGTTATGACATTAAAATGTTTTCATGAATAAAATGGTAAAACTTGTAATATATGAGATATTCAAACAATCAAGCAGAAGAATAAGTACTACCAGAAAGTCTAAGGACTATAAGAGACACATTATTAATCATGGATCTGTTAGGTCTGCATTCTTTTCTTGACTGATATTAATTCACTCCTAAGCATAATTGTAATGTATGGAGCAAGAAAGTAATTCAACATTTATTTACAATGACACACTTTAAATGTTAGAGGTGTTAAATATATTAATCTTGCATGATGATGAGTACTTATAAAACTCACCTAGTGACTTCATATGATGGACAACAGCAACAGCAGCAACAACATGGGGGTGACTGCAGCCTGATTTTGTTGGCAGTCAAACATTGTACCACTTTGTCTTTGCCTCCAGTGTATACAAATAACAGGGAAACAAAACTGTAAATGGAGGCAGAGATATACCTGGAAGGAAAATAGCACATTGGGAACTTAAGTCTGGGTTCAAAGATGAAAAATAACAGATCAAAGTTGACACAAAAATTAAAAAAAGGAATGAGGAATTTAAATAATACGAGAAGAAACTGTAGGTGACTGGCGAATAAGTGAAAGAAATATGACTGGTGAATAAGTGAAAAAAGATGACTGGTGAATAAGTGAAAAAAGATGACTGGTGAATAAGTGAAAGAAAGTAGGTGACTGGTGAATAAGTGAAAGAAAGATGACTGGTGAATAAGTTAAAGAAAGATGACTGGTGAATGACTGAAAGAAAGTAGGTGACTGGTGAATGAGTTTAAAGAATGTATGTGGATGATTGCTATATGTGATTGGTGCAGGAAGGTAAGTATGTTCTATAGAGGATGGAGTGATACGTGGTATGTGAATGTGATGTACTGACAAATCAATCACCCTTAGACCAGAAAAATATTTCAAGTACTAATTTATTCACAAATACAGTTAATAAAATCTTTATATTAAATCTGAATTATCCACACCTCAATGTAACCAAATACCCAAGACTATTGCAGGCCTATCAAAAAATATCCCAGAATCAGACTGAATTACTAAAACACTATAAATTAATCCAAATAAGTTAAGATTGATATATGTTTTAACTGTTCCTGACATGTCAATGTTTACAATAAAAGAAAAGTGTCAAAAGTTGTTCATTGCTTATACTTACAAAAAAGTAGCTTGTTCACAGAGAACACAGGACTTTGGTATAAGTAGAGAAAACATGGCAATCAATGAGATTCCCTGAGAAAGAAAACAACAACACTGAAATAATCTGAAAACCGTTTGGTCACCAAAAATAGAGGAACCATAGAGACATATGTGCAAGGAAAGGGATTCGTTTTTGTGTGTGTGTAATTGTGTATTGGTGACAGAGAACGAAAAAACTCACAAGTGGTTTTAGGATAGGGCGTCCAAGGTATTTTAATGATTTTGTACTTGTGTTGATAATTTACACTAAAGTGTACCAGTACATTTTTTGCAGGTATCAATGTATAAAACAAGCTAATTGTAACAGAAGATAAAGTTAGCAAGCTGGATTTATTGGACGACAGAGCATTTCCAAGACACGCTCTGCTGATTTGGAGCTTGATAACAAAACAATAATGACTACAACTGGCTAATTATAGTCTAAACATTTTATACCGCACTCATCTGATGATCTTTTTTTTTCAAACTGGGAACTACAAATAATTACTCGGTGACAGTGACCTGGTGATGATCAAAAAGTTCGTGCATTCCAAAATTACCGTAACTTCATCTTCGCATAAAATATATTTTATAGTTAAAAACAACATATGAAGTCCCGCAGAAATAGGAATTTTCTGAATTATTTATTTTCTTTGTAATTCTATACTGGTAGACGTTTTCTTCGTGTGGGTGTCAAGGAAGTATTGGAGTTTCTGTCCTCACGACAACGAGTATTCGATTTCGTGCACAGGCAGTGAGGTATACAACTTTTTTTCCAAATGTGTATTTTTAAATAGATCTACTTCTAATGTCCCACTGCATCAAGACAAATATTTTTAAAAAATATCTAGATGTCAAGATAAGCATTTCAAAGTGAAGGTCTAGATGTCGAGATATGCATCTCAAAGGTCTATATGTCAGGATAGACATCTTAAAGAAAATATAGATAAAAAGTAAGGATCTCAAAAAAGTTATTTTTTTAAAATCAATGTTGTTATATATTTAGTTATTCCTATAACAAATATCAATAACTAGACTTCTTCGTGAACAAAGTTCAGGAACCGTCTAGGAACCGTGATCAACTGAAGACAAGGCCGTAAATCCTAGCAAGCAATACGTCACTATTTGAAGTAGAATACTTAGTGCGCATCTGTTTCTGTCATACTTCCAGAGCACGGGCAGTGCCTAATAAACAGCTTTTTTATTTCTTAAGAGCCATACATTTCTTAAAGATGCGAGCGTTTCATTCAAAGAGATACCCCACCCTCACTGGTCCATAAGTCAACATTTAGCAGCGGCCAAGAACATAATGATGAAATGTTTCTTTTATCAGAGAAAAACTCCCGAGTGTTGATGATAATTGAACGAAATGGAACAAAATGTTTTACATTGGACAAAAGTGGAAAGGCAAAATAAATAAATAAATTCTCGACCGAATTTCGTCTAGACTAGTCTACGACTCTGGCCCAACTTTTTGTAATTCAATTCATTATCACACACGTGTCCTGTCCTCTCTTTGAGCACTCTCTTTCTGAGGAACTGCAAAGGTACTGCACCTGAGCTCAGCTACGGTAAGAGGATCTAGAATGATCTATTGCAAAACAAGATGGCTGTCTGGTCGTGCGGTATGCGCGATGGGTTATCGCTAGGTCGTCTCGATGGTTCCAGGTTCATAACCTACCTGCTGTCCTTCCCCGTCGTCCAGAGGATGTCTACAACTATTAGTGGCACATTTTTTGTCATGGGTGTTAAAGCATGTAATGAACCTAAAATAATGTGAGAGACTTTACTCAGCCCATTATTTCTGTCTTGTGTTTCCTTCCCTCTTGTTTTGTTTACGTTTCAGACTTTCCTGAATGAAATGAAGAGTTCAACTTATTACTATCTTACCAACCTTCCACAGGACGGCAGAGGATAACAGAGGCCAGGGTTCAAACCTGGAATAATCGTGATGACAGTCCGACAATCGGACTAGCAGCTATTCTGTCTGTCTTTCTCTCTCTCTCTCTCTGATTCATTCCCTCTCTCTATCCCACTTTTAAGCATTTCAATCTTTCTCTCGTTTCAGTCTTGCAGTTTAAAAGATGAGAACGAAAATCAATGCTGAGAATTTAACAAACCATAAATTAGAACTTCGAGACAAATAATGGCTGCTCAACCTTAAGTTCCAACACAAATAGACTAATTATGTTATCAAGTCCGGGGGTAAACAACGGAAGATAAGGTGCGTGGGTGGCACGTTTACATCAAGGCGACGCCGTTACAAAATGTAGAGATGTCAGATACGACAACAGCGAAAATGGTATCCTCCTTCTACAGGGAAGGGAAGTACCAAACATTAACATGTAGGGGCTACAAAGTAAACCAAGTATAGATTTTATATGATTGTATACAATCTAACACATCAAGTATAAACATTCAATTCCCTATTAAAAGAAACAAAATTAAATAAAGCTAATATTACCCCTCCCCAAATCCTTTTCAGAAACACTCTTTAGTTTCTTTTGTTGTTGTTGTTGTATCTATCCTATGTTATTACAGTGTCTGCAACACACACGCACAATAAAATGTTTGGAGTCTTTATGTTTAACAAAAACTTTATTCATCAATTACATAGACATGTACACGTTTATTGTTTTACAAAAGTGAATACACCCCACGCGTTGAAAGAAGGTCTTTTTTGTAGGACTAAGTTTGTCTTGTTTCGTGTGTTTCCTTAATACTTTGACTGCTGAAGCTTACAATTCTCCATTTTGAGATTATCTGAATAGCTACTGAACAAATATCGTGTAACAGAAATGTATAACAAGTACATCTAAAGTTTATATGTCTTTGATTTCTAAATGAGAACTTTTTCTTGTTTCCGTCCACGATTCAACAAAGAAACAAAGACAGGTCAACATCAACAAAAAAAAGACAGGTCAACATCAACAAAGAAACAAAGACAGGTCAACATCAACAAAAAAAGACAGGTCAACATCAACAAAGAAACAAAGACAGGTCAACATCAACAAAGAAACAAAGACACGTCAACATCAACAAAAAAAGACAGGTCAACATCAACAAAAAAACAAAGACAGGTCAACATCAACAAAGAAACAAAGACACGTAAACATCAACAAAGAAACAAAGACAAGTCAACATCAACAAAAAAAACAAAGACAGGTCAATATAAAAAAAAACAACAACAAAGACACGTCAACATCAACAAAGAAACAAAGACACGTCAACATCAACAAAAAAAAAAAAGACAGGTCAACATAAAAAAAACAAACAAAGACACGTCAACATCAACAAAGAAACAAAGACACGTCAACATCAACAAAGAAACAAAGACAGGTCAACATCAACAAAGAAACAAAGACACGTTAACATCAACAAAGAAACAAAGACACGTCAACATCAACAAAAAAAAACAAAGACAGGTAAACATCAACAAAAAAAAAGACACGTCAACATCAACAAAAAAACAAAAACACATCAACATAAAAAAGAAACAAAGACACATCAACAAAAAAAGACACGTCAACATCAACAAAGAAACAAAGACACGTCAACATCAACAAAGACACGTCAACATCAACAAAGAAACAAAGACACGTCAACATCAACAAAAAAAAAACAAAGACAGGTCAACATCAACAAAAAAAAACAAAGACACGTCAACATCAACAAAGAAACAAAAACACGTCAACATCAACAAAGAAACAAAAACACGTCAACATCAAAAAAGAAACAAAGACACATCAACAAAAAACAAAGACATGTCAACATCAACAAAAAACAAAGACACGTCAACATCAACAAAAAAACAAAACAAAGATATGTCAGCATCAACAAAAAACAAAGAAAGGTCAACATAAAAAAAACAACAACAAAGACACGTCAACATCAACAAAGAAACGTCAACATCAACAAAGAAACAAAGACACGTCAACATCAACAAAGAAACAAAGATACGTCAACATCAACAAAAAAAAAACAAAGACAGGTCAACATCAACAAAAAAAAACAAAGACACGTCAACATCAACAAAGAAACAAAAACACGTCAACATCAACAAAAAACAAAGACACGTCAACATCAAAAAAGAAACAAAGACACATCAACAAAAAACAAAGACATGTCAACATCAACAAAAAACAAAGACACGTCAACATCAACAAAAAAACAAAACAAAGATATGTCAACATCAACAAAAAACAAAGAAAGGTCAACATAAAAAAAACAACAACAAAGACACGTCAACATCAACAAAGAAACGTCAACATCAACAAAGAAACAAAGACACGTCAACATCAACAAAGAAACAAAGACACGTCAACATCAACAAAAAAAAAACAAAGACAGGACAACATCAACAAAAAAAAAAGACACGTCAACATCAACAAAAAAACAAAGACACGTCAACATTAACAAAGAAACAAAAACACGTCAACATCAAAAAAGAAACAAAGACACATCAACAAAAAAAACAAAGACATGTCAACATCAACAAAAAACAAAGACACGTCAACATCAACAAAAAAAAACAAAGATAGGTCAACATCAACAAAAAACAAAGACACGTCAACATAAAAAAACAACAACAAAGACACGTCAACATCAACAAAGAAACAAAAACACGTCAACATCAACAAAGAAACAAAGACACGTCAACATCAACAAAAAACAAAGACACGTCAACATCAACAAAAAAAACAAAGATAGGTCAACATCAACAAAAAACAAAGACACGTCAACATAAAAAAACAACAACAAAGACACGTCAACATCAACAAAGAAACAAAGACACGTCAACATCAACAAAGAAACAAAGACACGTCAACATCAACAAAGAAACAAAGACACGTCAACATCAACAAAGAAACAAAGACACGTCAACATCAACAAAGAAACAAAGACACGTCAACATCAACAAAAAACAAAAACAAAGACAGGTCAACATCAACAAAAAAAAAAGACACGTCAACATCAACAAAAACACATCAACATAAAAAAGAAACAAAGACACATCAACAAAAAAAAAGACACGTCAACATCAACAAAGAAACGTCAACATATTTTTTAAAAATCTGAAATGTATTTTCATTTCAGTTTTGAAACCAGACATGACATTAGTTAATCTCTGACATTCGTGCGAGGTTATATTCCAACATCGATGCTGGGGAAAGTTTAATGGGGAAATCTAGGGGGGAAAATGAGGACAAATAGGGCTTTGTCAAGGCAAGAAACATGAACATTGTTGACGTGGTTGTTCTGGACTGTCTGTCAGCGAGACAAATGAGAAAACAATGGCATGAAAAGAAATAAAACAACAACAATTGTTTTGCTCGCTGGTCTTCCCTTAATCGCTCTACATTTCTTTGGACCATTTTTTTTTTTAAAACTAGAATGTAGTGCTCTTCGCACTGAGAGAAAAATACCGTTCTTCTGCAAGAGACTCACTACTCCACTGGCCCACAAAAGAGATTGAACCATAGTGCACTAAGCATGCTTTAAGCAAGAAAGTTATGGGCTCTACAAAAAGATGTACACAACTAAAAACAAGTAAAGTACACCAGAATACTTTAAAAAACAACAACAAACAAACAAGGCTTATATTGAGTGTAATTGTAACTATTAGTTTGGAAGAGTCATGTAATTAAATTTGTAATAGATTTAGAGTCCAATAATAAATGTTTGCGGTCAGAAATATTTTTAACGATGTTTTTGTTACCTGCTTTTAGATTTGTCAAAATGCTATGATCCTAACAATTGGCCGGACCAGTTGGAAAGGGGTGGAGGGAGAAAGAACGGGGTATCTGGGTGATCGCTTTTTAAATGAATTTTTAAAAAATAAAAGGTGATCGACCTGAATTCGAACTAGTGAGCTAACGCCTTCTCAGAATGTTCGCATTAACACACGTAGCAATACTATGGAGTTAAATGAAAGCCTTTTTCAAGATTTTCTTTGTCTTTCTAAATTACTTTTTTTAAAAAGTAGCTCTTTGTTTTGGCAGCAATTGGGGAGCATGGCTTTGTGGGCTGTATAACTGTCTCTCATGTTAAGATCCTCGTGGAGGTTTGGAATTTCTTATTGAGATTTAAGTTGAACAGAGTTGGATTTCTACACAGACAAGACGAAAACGTTTCTAAAACTAAATGTTTACATATGAGATTAGTCCAGAGTCTAAATGAGCAAGCTAAAGTATAACACTGCACACACAAACACAAAGGGTAACTAAACGAACCTATACAAAGTAAGAATTCATTTAGTAATGTTAATAATGCAAACTAATATTTGCTTTTTATTTGAAGGCCGCTGTGTTAGAGTGCAACATCTCTTAGACTATATCAATTTCAAATTATTTGAAGTATCCGACGAAGGCGTGGTGAAAGGGAGGGGGGCACGATGCCCTGGGCGCTACCCTTCTGTTGGGGGGGGGGGCGCCACACCCAGAGAGGCGCCAAAAAAAATTATTGAAGATAGATATTTTAACATTCTAAGGTTATTTGTATTATACTATTATTAAATACTTTTTTTGTTCATAAGCCTATATTTCTATGGTAAATGGGGGAGAGGAGCGCCAATGAAGTACCCGGGCGCACGTTTTGCTCACTACACCCCTGTCTCCAACACAGTTTTTAATACAATATTTCTCTTACCGGGAAGATACTCAAAATCTGTAGAGTTTTGGCTTTGTGGTCGTTGCTGGTGCTGTAGTGACGTACGACGTAGACAGCCACATCAACAAACACCGCCAGTGTAGCGAGGACCACTAAACAGGAGACCACGACCATTACTTTCTCGCCCACCATAAGACCTGAACAAAAAAAAAAGAAGGGGGGGGGGGAAGGAATAGATTAAAAGTTTTAATTGAAGAACTAGAACAATTAATATAAATATAAAAAAAAAAAAAAAGTAATTCCTTCAAATGCTTCAATAATATTTTAACATTCATATTTTATTTGTCATTTAGAAAAACACATTTGCCTTATTAGCCTGACTGAGCTAACAAGCTATTGCATTATAATACTATGTGCGAAATATTTGTTTGAAACAAATGATTAAATTTTTCACTTCCAAATTGTACAAAAATACTTCCTTAAACATAAGAGAGTGTAAGCTAATAATACAGATATATTGATCCTACTTGCCAATAAGCATTCTGAATAAGAGATATGTATTTCTTTACATCTTTAATGAACTCTACGGTATCTTTATCACTATAATCCCGACCCTATTACTAAATAGTTAGATTTAGGAGAGCCCTTCCCTTTGTTACGAAGCTCCTATCAACTGTCTGTTATTCTTGTACATTTTAGTTCTCCCACTTCCCATTTTCGGATCAAGTTGAAACGTTGAACAATTATTTATTGTCGATGACCACACATGAATCAATAAACAAAAAATAAGTTAATTAATTAGTGGTAATTGAATGGTTCTTCCCCTAAATAAGCTTTGTTTGTTTTTTTAAAAGTATTTAGAACAAAAAAAATTGCTTGTTTATTGATTTTTTTTCCATTAGCTGTTAGTAGATCCCATTTCTCCCGTGTCTTGGTTAGAACAAAGTTACATATATATATTTACACATTCTAATTGTAATTTTTTTCTTTATTAAAAAACAACAACACTTTTTTATATGAACCCGCACAGCAAAACGGGTTAGGCTAAGAATGAAAACAAAAACGTTGACGAAACTATAAATCCACTTAAATTTACCGTCAAGTGATAAAACTATAAATCCACTTAAATTTACCGTCAGGTGATAAAACTATAAATCCACTTAATTAAATTTACCATCAAAGCTTCTGACGCTTTATTTATCAAGTCCTAACCCCTTTTACCACACTAAATTCTAAAAACTCTTGGACGTCTTAAGTTTTGATTTGATTTGATTTTGATTTTAGGCACATCGGCACAATTTAGGCCATGTCGTGCCTGCAGTCCCTTAAGGACTACTCTCTCTCTAAACAAGAAGGGCCAGATTCTATACAGTCATATCATTAAAATCAAGGTCTATTCACAGTTAAAATAGTAAAGGTAGTAAAAATGTAATTATTTGGTAAAAATCTAATGTAGATTGTACATGTTCACAAATTCATAAATCAGATCTTCGTAGATAACCCCACTTCCAAGATAAAGCCCAGTATCTTCCCAGGGTCGACATTATCAAATAGTGTTTTTAAATTAGTGGCTCTAAAATATTTCTCCCTGACATCCTGGTATCTGGGGCAATCAACGAGGATATGTTCCACGGTGAGGCGAGAGTCACAGTACTCACAAAGTGGGGGCTCCTCTCTCTTCACCACAAAAGAGTGCGTGATGTAGGTGTGGCCAATCCTAAGTCTGGACATGGTCGTGCTACCACGCCTTGTCAGACCCTTAGATGTGGGCCGCCACCTGACATCCGCCACAATCTGCCTGAGTTTTCTTTGCTTCTTTGTCTGCGGCTTCGTTTCCCTCAATGCCAACATGGGAGGGGACCCAGATGAAGGTGACATCCCTACGGTCGGCTGTTATTTGGTCCAACAGCTTCAGGCTCTTATGTACCGATGGGATGTCAGTCTTCATCCGCCCCAAAGCTTGCAATGCAGATTTGGAGTCGGAGTAGATTATAAATTTCCTCCTTTCTGATGCTTTAACGGCCATAAATGCAAGCGATATTGCATGCATTTCGGCCGTAAAGATGGAGCAGCCATCGGGGAGTCTACGGGAGATTGTTTTGTTCCGAAAGGAGCAGGCACACGCGACCTTTCCATCCATTTTGGATCCGTCTCTGTAGATGGTGCCACAATCTCCGTAGCTCTCCTGCAGTTCCCTAAAGTGGACTTGTAGTGTGCTTGAATCTGTATTCTCTTTTTTGAAATTAAGGAGGGATAAATTTAATTTGGGTTTATTCATTAGCCAAGGAGGATTCTGAGGGGTTTCTATTTTAGAGATTTGGTCAATGGGTGGGATTAAATTTTGGATGGGTTCTCTCATTCGAAGGCCCAACGGCTGTATGGCGTTAGGCCTTCGATTATATAATTCTACCTCTTTGGGGTTAAATATGGAGTCGAATGCAGGGTTCGTGGGGTTGGATTTTAGCTTGACTATATACTGCAATACAAGCTTTTTCATTCTTATATCCATGGGGAGTTCTCCAGCCTCCACATGGAGACTTGGGATAGGTGATGTACGAAACGCACCGAGACAGAGACGCAGGGCAGCATTTTGTATTGGTTCCTGTATTTTTAGATAAGACTTCCTTGCTGCTCCATATATTATGGATCCGTAGTCTAGCTTGGATCGAATTAGACTCCGATATAGCAGCAGCAAGGTATCTCTGTCAGCTCCCCAGTCCGTATGGCTGAGTACTCTAAGTATGTTTAATGACTTTTGGCATTTCTTCTTAAGTTCCTTAATGTAGGGGAGAAAAATTTGGAATCTAGGGTGAGGCCTACAAATTTTGTAGTTTTCACGACAGGGATCTTCTTTTTGTGTAGAAATAGTTCAGGGTCTGGGTGGAGTCCCCTTAAATTACAAAAATGCATACTAACTGTTTTGGAGTCCGAAAATTTAAAACCATTATCGTTTGCCCAATTTTGAATTTTGTTTAAACATAACTGTAGTTTTCTTTCTAAGGTGTTCATGTTTTTCTCATAGGTAAAAATGACAAAGTCATCAAAATGCCAGGGGACAGAGCATTTATGATGCTATTTATTTTAATGTTGAACAGGGTGACTGACAGAATGCTGCCCTGGGGTACACCCATTTCCTGGTCATGAGTGTCAGAAGCGGAGTTGCCCACTCGAACCTGAAATTTTCGGTCTTTCAGGAATTCCCCCCACAAAATGGGGAAGGTGTCCCTTAAGCCCCATAAGCTCCAGGTCACGTAGAATGCCATGTTTCCAGGTTGTGTCATAGGCCTTTTCTATATCGAAGAATACAGCTACTAGATGTTCTCTTCTGAGTAATGCATTTCTAATATAAGCTTCCAACCTTACCAGGTGGTCAGTTGTTGTCCGCTCCTGCCGGAATCCGCACTGGTAGTTGGAGATCACTTTATTCCTCTCCAGGTACCAGACCAGCCTACTGTTAATCATTCTTTCCATGGTTTTGTAGATGCAGCTTGTTAGTGCTATTGGTCGATAGTTAGCTGGGTCAAAGCCGTCTCTTCCCGGTTCAGGTATCGGTATAACTGTGGCTTTCCTCCAGCTGTTTGGAGGTCTTAAGAATAATCCCCCCCCCCCGACTGTAAGATAAATCCACACTACCATGCTACTCCAAAAGTCTAGCCTTCCATCTTCTTGTCAAATAAATTCTTAAGCTTAATATGTGAGCAGCCATTGCTACCTCCCATTCATCACAAGAGTGCGAGACAGTTGTTAGCCATTTAAACAATGTACAGGCGTCTAAAACAGACACGAAACATTTCCTTAGAAAATACTTAAGACACTTCTGGATCTAGTCATTTCAATCTACCGAGACCATCTTCCATTCTTTTAAAAGTTGTTCTGAATGAAATGTCAGAAAGGACTCATTGAGCGACATTCTTTTTTAGATGTTTGTTTAGCAATGTTCAACTAAAAATACTATCAAGTTTATTTGCGTATCGTCCTCAGTCTAGTTTGATGAAATTGAAGGTTCGCGAAACCTTATCATTCATTTCAGCATTTTAAGCATACTGAAGTCATGGGTCTTTCTAATAACAAAAGTCATTATCTGTATTAAATGATCAATTAATCTCCCCTAGAGCGCCGACAGCTAAGTGGTGTTTTTCTTCCAGAAACAAAATAGAATTTTATCGTCAGGAAAGGTCAATGGTTAAATTGGTGTTATGAACGATAGCAAAAACAAATATTTGGTTTAAGGAAAATCCGTCTGAAGTTGGCACTGTTCAGGGTGGATCGGCGGCCTTTGTATTAGAGTAACTCGAGAACTTGCTGTTGTTAGCTGATCTTATAAGGGTTTAATGCTCATGCAAGCTAGACTTCTGTTAGATGTTGACTTCAGTAGGGTTAACGAGGGATAGCTTCGTCTTGACAGAGAAGTCCAGATCAAAGTCCAGATCAATTGACCTATAGATAAATTACATATCCTTGGTAGCGCTAAGTCTGTGTGTGTGTGTGGGGGGGGGGTTAGATATATATATATATATATAGCGTCGATCTGTGTTCTAATGGTCACGTCAAGTTGTGTGAGTGAAGTCCGATGAGCATTTTCCTACTATCTTCTACAACAAAATTTGTGTCGGTGTATAATTTATAAGGGAAAGAAGGAGCCTACAAATGAAGGAAAGGTTGTGCTCTGAAAATCATAATAATTAAAAAAGCTGCAATCATCTAGATCAAGGAAATGTAGATTTGAGAGATCAAGAAAATAAAATGAAAAGAACAAAATATTTTTCTTCTAAAAGCATTATTAAAAAAAAGAAACGGATCAAATCTTTTTGCCCGATTATCAATTCTGCATAGATACTGTTTCTACATTTTACCATAGCCATTATTATTATGTACATTTCGAGACCATATACGATCCAATGTATATTACACCTGAGCACATTGTGTCCCAGCCCATAAAGCATACAATAAAAACATCAACAATCTTAAATCTTGAACACGCCCCTCATCTCTAGATCTATATGTTTGTTATTCTGTTCTGTTGTATACATTTTATTTTCTGCATAACGCACACCCTGAGAGCAGAAAACAAACAGATTGGTAGCCTATTACATCAAATGATTCCAACTCGGTGCCAGACTATACATGTATGCGCAAACTCTTGCACATTTTTTTTGTCGGGTCAGCTAGTTGAAAGATTAAAGTGGTGCGTACAGCTACAAGTTTAAAAAAACTTTTGTTTTGAATCTTGACTAGATTTTTTAAAAGCTTTATTTAAGAGTCAGTAGGCGGTAAAGTTCTCTTTCTCTGTGTACGGTAGGTGGTAAAGTTCTCTTTCTCTGTGTACGGTAGGTGGTAAAGTTCTCTTTCTCTCTGCACAGTAGGCGGTAAAGTTCTCTTTCTCTATGTTCAGAAAGCGGTAAAGTTCTCTTTCTCTATGTACGGTAGGCGGTAAAGTTCTCTTTCATCACAGTAGTCGGTAAAGTTCTCTTTATGTTCAGAAAGCGGTAAAGTTCTCTTTCTCTATATTCAGAAAGCGGTAAAGTTCTCTTTCTCTATGTACGGTAGGCGGTAAAGTTCTCTTTCTCTATGTTGAGAAAGCTGTAAAGTTAGTTCTCTTTCTCTATGTACAGTAGGAGGTAAAGTTCTCTTTCATCACAGTAAGTGGTAAAGTTCTCTTTCTCTATGTTCAGAAAGTGGTAAAGTTCTCTTTCTCTATGTTCAGAAAGTGGTAAAGTTCTCTTTCTCTATGTTCAGAAAGTGGTAAAGTTCTCTTTCTCTATGTACAGAAGGCGGTAAAGTTCTCTTTCATCACAGTAGGCGATAAAGTTCTCTTTATGTTCAGAAAGCGGTAAAGTTCTCTTTCTCTATGTTCAGAAAGCGGTAAAGTTCTCATTCATCACAGTAGGCGGTTAAGTTCTCTTTATGTTCAGAAAGCGGTAAAGTTCTCTTTCTCTATGTTCAGAAAGCGGTAAAGTTCTCTTTCTCTATGTTCAGAAAGAGGTAAAGTTCTCTCTCTCTATGTAGAGAAAGCGGTAAAGTTCTCTTTCTCTATGTTCAGAAAGCGGTAAAGTTCTCTTTCTCTATGTTCAGAAAGCGGTACAGTTCTCATTCTCTCTGTACGGTAGGCGGTAAAGTTCTCTTTCTCTCTGTACAGTAGGCACCTGAGATGAACTCCAATTGGTAACACTACTGGAAAGATTAGTCCCCCCGTAGAGCCTTGGCCTGAACAGTTAAGTTCTCTTTCTATATGTACAGTAGGCGGTAAGGTTCTCTTTCTCTCTGTACAGAAGGCGATTAAGGTCTATTTCTCTCTGTCAGACTCACAAAGAAGCAGCTATTCTCCTTTAATATTTTCTTTACTAATTTATTATTTTTTAATTGCTAATTAAACCCCTTTCCCTCCCCCCCCCCTTTTTTTTAGAGCCGTTGTTTTATGTCACCTGTTCAGACAAGGTTGTAACACTGCTGCAAAACATTGCGACTCTTCCCATTGAGCGAGTCACTTACATTACTGACAGGAAGAAGTACTGAACAAAACAATGTGGTTTGGCAGCACGTTGATATCGTGGTCGAGTTACCACCACCACCACCCTACCCGATGTGTAACCTACTTTCATGACATACAGTGAAGATAGCAAACTAGTCACGTGCAAATTATGACAATAGTGCTTCACCAGTTCTGTGGTCATTAAATACTCGGACATCGAGATAGGTGTGAGAAGAATTGGAGACACTACATCAGCACTTCACATAAGTATTCTTAGACAAAGGGAGAGAATCCACACAAAAAATAAATTTAAAAAAATTAATAATCAAGGGAAGTAAATGTAATGGATTGATTCAAGACTGATATTGTGAGACAATGACAGAAAAAAACAACAAGGTTACAAAGACAGTTTGTGTGAAAATCAAACTCAAAATCGTCCCCCGAAGTGGTCCTCCCAGGCAGGTAAAAAGGCAGGTTTCAATATTTTCAGAAAGAATATCATAATGAAATTTTATCAAAGACAAATGACAGAGAGGAATGGAGAAAGAAGGTTGACAGATCTTGTGTAGTACCAGCGGTCCAGCAGACCAATGGATAGGTGAAAGTGACAGATGTGTAACTGATGTCTTATAATGAATATCTGATTGCTATAATTGTTTTGTAAAGGGTCATTATCTTATTCAAATCCTCAAGAAAAAAACATGTATGTAAAATAAATTTAAAAAATCCTATAGTTCAGTGTTCTATATCTATATTAGTGATGTTGCAGTTCACGCGATAATTTGATAAACTACTTATTAATTGTTGTTTTAAATTATGTCCAACTTATATGCATACTAAATAGATGTTTTCTCTTTAAAAAAAGTAAACATTCTTTTTTTGTAAATGTAGTAATTCGTATGACAGAACTTACGTATCTTAGCAATACAAATGTATAAAAAACTCTTTTTTTGACAAAAAATAGCAGTCTCCCCTACTAAAGGGCCTTAGTGTTTGTTACTATTAATAGTGAATAGTTGTAAAAGTTGTGTATTTTTATGAAAAAAAACAACTGCTTGCATAAGTGATTAAAAAGTTAGATTTTTCGCTTTTAGAAAAGAAAAAAGTAGCCGTTGCATCTGAACTTTGAATGGTCTAAAATATTATGATGTCGGATTTTCACTATTTTTTTTTCTAGTTTACGAGATCTAAACGGGACGGACGGACAGACATGCCACACAAAACTAATAGCGTCTTTTCCCTTTCGGGGGCCGCTAAAAATGAAATAAAGGGGTCGTGAGGAATTATGTCATAGAACCCACATCTATAAATTTATAGATTCATTAATTATAGTTATTAATGCTCGATCTTAATCGGACGACTGCGTGATCATGTGGTATGCACCCTGGACTGTTGTTCGGTCGTCCGAGTTTGAACTCCGTTTTATTGATCTTCATGCCTATAAATATAACCGGCGTGGCCAGAGCGTAAAAAGTATGAACAAAATGGCCGACTTACTTTGAAAAAAGTCTTGGGATAACGGAACCGGCATCGAGTCAGAGCAGTTATCTCCAGCTGTCTGGTTCATTGAGTGATTCTGTAGATCTGGTGAGCTTGAATTACTTCCCTTCATCTTGGTCCCTGCGAACACTTCTACGTCACACTGGGGACAGAAAAAAAAAACGTTGAATTCTAAGAGATGAATGTATTAAAAGTAAAGAAGACTTAGTAAATCGTGGGGGTAGAGGGGTAAGACAGCATGGCAGCTAAGTCCCGTGCTCAAATCCTGATTATCCTGGATTTGAGGACCTTTAGGTAGCTTTAGTGCTTACTAGACATGGAGACATACCGCACTCTAGTGAAATGGTTCTCAAACTTTGGCTAGTGACGACGTAAGAAGGACCGCTCTAGAATCGCTTTGTTATTTCTTGAAATGAGTGTTTCGAGCTTGATGCAGACACCTCTCACTTAGAAGATGAAACGACGACCCGAACAATTGTTTACAATCATTTTCTTTTTTTTTTTTAACATTGCAAAAAATGTTATTTTTTACTAGATTAATATTCAAATATGGATTTATAACTACAATGATAAATACAAGTTGTTTTTTTTTAATAACCGCTTTCGCGGATCCCCGCCCCCGACTCCCTATTTTATCCCCGGGCCTGGGGATCGCCACACAGTTTGAGAAACGTTGTTATAAGCTATAAAAAAGTGTTGGCAACTTCACTTTCACCTGCGTTTTAGGAGGTCATGGAACTCAATGGAAATGTAACAGCGTAATCAAATGAAGGGTGGGGTGAGGATGTTTACCTCAGTTATTTTATACTTCAGAAACCCAGAACGTGAGGAGTTCATTGAACCTGTAATGACATCACACACGACCCAAGTCATTGTTTCGTGTATTAACATTCGAACATGTTCCAATGAGACTCAATGTCTTCGTGGGCGATGTCGCTCATACTGCTTTCAGAAACTAATCTATTCATTTATACCTCACCTCTTCCCTACAAAACCCAAACCTTACACCGACGCTATTTTGAAGTGGGCCCTACAAGATATATTGCAGGATTCAGCCCAAGAAAGTGAGTCTTTTTATGTCCCCTTAGCAAAGATTTCCCACACGCGACACGACTAATAGAATCAGTAGATAAGGGACTAAGGAAAACAATAATGAGAATTTTGTAATTTAGTGTTCTGAAATAAATTACATTGACTAAAGAATGGTATTTAAAATGTATTAATTACTAGTCGGTTAAGTACACTAGGGGCTGCTTTGTTTAGTCACCAGAATTCTCAGTGGGTTACGACTTTAAAACTCCAATAACTCGACTTTAAAGGGAAACTCCGTTGGTTTTGACAATTTTTGATATATGTGTTTTGGTTAACAGATAATAATATATAATTCTTTTTTTTTTAATTTGCAATAATAACTAGTAATTGATGTTTTTCTGACGTAAATTTCCTGCGCATCCAAAACGGTCAGACTTTCACCGGGTGTCTATGTGACATCACACAATCCTATTAATTTAATCTATTGTATAACGGAAAACCATACAGTGCAGTTAACATTTTCGTAAAAGAAATATATCTTCGTCTAGTCTATGCAGTTAGATCTAGATCTTGTAAGCAAAGAAAAAATTGCGTGTTTAAAGTAGATTTACATGCTTGACTAACCACGGCAGTATGTATTTTCTCGCGAGACCACTCAACACACAACAAATACTATCGCGTGGTTTGCCATGCGTATTCAGACCGACTACACGAAGTCTAGACTATCCTTACACTGACCAGTTTGTTAGAATCAGACATACAATCTATTTACTTTTTGGGGACAGGAAGGGACTTACATGAAAATGTTACTTTTTTCCCGAGTTGGTTATTAGATCTATCTATATATAACTGTACCATAGCTCTGGACTAAGCCTCACTAAGCCAGTAAGCCTAACAACCTAAAAGCTACTGTAAGAATGAAGCAATACGATTGATTAAATCTAGTTTCTCTTTCAGTATTGTTGATGGAAGTGATGTTCGCCTAAGCTAAAAACAAAATCTCAAAGAACCCGGTTTTTTTTTTTTTTAGATGTCAAGAATTTACTGACAAATCTATTAAATATAAATGTTTCTAAGCATTTAAATAAAAATATGGTAAAATGTTATCCATTACAACTTTTTACGCAGAATTTAAAGAATCTCGTTTTCTTTTAGATGTCAAGAATTTACTGAATAATGTACTAAATATAAATGTTTCTAAGCATTTAAATTTAAAAAAAAATTAAAATGTTTACTATTACAACTTTTTTGGCAGAATTAAATATGTCAATTACTCAAATTTGAAAAACCATCGGAGTTTCCCTTTGAACTCCCCTTAAAACTCTGTGTGACCTCCTTGACAATTTCAAGGCAAGTCAACAGATTTATTAGCTATCCACTTGGCCCTCTCCTTGACGGTTGGTCATAGCGGGTAAATATGACATCCACTGTCTTTTGAACCTCATCGACTAGGTGAGGAACTTTGACCAAACAAAAAGTGACCTAGATGTGAAGCAATAGGACGTGGACGTCGACTCCAGGGATTCATTACGTTCGTCTGTCACCAACAGGAAACCTCACTACAGAGTAACATGACGTAAAGTAAATGTTCAGTTCAGCTTTCAAATACGTCATACGTTTCTATTTTGGTTGTAAACAAAACCACTTCAGTCAAAGAGTACAAATGCCAATGACACTGAGAGGTAGACTAATGCTTAGGACATTTTTGTGCGTTTTTTTAACTTGGTAAACCGCACCTGACTGAAACGAACACTAGTCCACTAATGATCCAACACCTGTAATTAACATCTCCACAATTAGGTCACGAAAGAAATAAAAAGTTGACAGGTAGAGAACGGTGAATGGGTTTTAAGATAACTAAACATTACAAATGTCTGAACGTTTCACGTGACCAACACAACCACTAACCACCTTAATGTTTCCTCAACTCATGTCAGGTACCCATTACAGCTGGGTGGACTCAGTGGCGACAAAAGATCCCAAAATTAAAAATCCCAGTCCAATCCCAGGATCGAACCCGGGACCTCCGGTTCGGAAGCCAAGCACTTTACCACTCAGCCACCGGGTCTCTGTTAAGATGACTAGGTCTGGTTAACGATGGACATCACATATACAAGAAAGAATAGAAACTCTAAGAAAATGGAAAATATTAGTAATAGAGGATGGAAGGAGGCCTAACTTTACACTTGTTAGAGGAATGAAAAGGTGAACTGGCTCTCACTTGAGAGATGGTGTCAAAAAGAAACGCAATAAACTGAGCACGTCAAAGTTGTTAGACATATAAAGTTCTGACTGACGTAATCTTTGCATCAACATTCCAGACAATCCTTGTCGAGGCCAGTCATTACACATCTTTCTCACATGCTGCTCTCTAAATGATGCCGACTTGTTTACACCTGCCATTTTTCTTTTGGCTTCCAGCTGAGAGAGAGGACTGTGATGTCTGTGTACCAGGTAACCTCTTTACCTATTCCGTTTCTGTCGTACAAGGTCAGATCTTGCAAGTTAAGTGGGTCATCACGTTTTAATAATACTTCGTTTCTAACCTTGTCAGAGTGGAATCTAAATACATGTATACAATTGTGATCAGGAAAATCGGGGGATTGTTAAATTTTCATTGACCTGCATGTTTCAGTGGCAGACTGGGCGTTAAGATTCGTGCAACGGCACAGTTTTCTAGAAAGATCGAGTGTTTATCTGATGATTTATAGATGTAGGCGGGGATGGGGATTTTTATACATAAATCAAGTTTTAAGTTCTTTCTTAACATTTTGATTTTGACGATTCTTTTTTACATTCAAAAGACTTCCTTCAAGGCAATAACATATACAGTAGTCAGAGACGTGAATTAAAACGAGAAAGCGATGTGGAGAAATGTGCAGCGAAATAATGGAAACTTAAGAAAAAAAAAAGTAAGAAAATGAAAAGAAAATTGAGACAGATATTGAAACATAAACAATGCCAAGGACGCTTTATTCCAAAATCGCTGTTGCCAATGCCATATTTTGTGCTACTAACAGGTGGGGTTAGTATTTTGATTTCACTGTGCAAATAAGTGATATATTAATTTTCTAAAATACCAAGCTCTTTTCAATATTTTGGTAATTTGTAAACTGGGAATACTAAAAAAAAGTCTGGCACTGTGGTATAGTGAATAATAAAAGTTGATGTATGTTGCCAGAAAGGATGGAATGCAAGCCTAGGTGAGACAAGAAACTTCTATTGAATAGCAAAATAGAATTGGGACTGACTGGAGAGAAACAGGTGACAGGAGTCTGTGTGAGCAAGGAAGAAAGAGAGGTCAAAAGAATGAACAGAAAAGTTGAGCACGAAAGTCTGGGGTGTGGCCAAGCCACGTAATCCCAACTGCGTTAATGTCCATCTTTTCTTGTACCAGTTCACACCTGTAGACTAAGTACTAGTTAAGGAGTATAGCTAAACAAAGAGCCATAAGTAGAAAAAGTGTTCAACAGCTCTCAAACACTAATGACTTTCCAAATCGATTTTTGTATCATAGCCGTCAATAAAATTAATTCATTCTTTGTGTGTATTGTAAGTTTTATGCATTTGCACTAGTGAATTATAATATTTACGGACAGTTTTGGGACATAGTGGCTTTAAAACTGTAACGTTTGATAAGTTTATGACAAGAATTTCCGACTCAATTCAAGACATTTGTTGGGAGAACATCACGGTACTTTCTCTCTTCGCAGCAATACAACTGACAAATATGACACAAGCTAAATGACATCTTTCAGCGTTTAAATAAACAAAAGATGCTTACATGTTTGCCATTGGGACCTTACATTTACTTAAATCAGTGTGCCGGAATGACCATTGCAGCTTGTGGAGGCGGAAAGGAATGTTGAAAAAAAAAAAGAAAGCTTGTCTTATTTATCTAATTTATAAGATTTCTACATCCAAGAACTGTTTAGACACAACACATTCTTACAGATTTGTTCATTGATAGTTCAAGAAAAGCTAATCCTATTTATAGATAATTGTTATTGAGAACGTCATGTTCAATTCTGAGCTTAACGAGCACTCTACGTTTGTATGCGTGTAGTATATACATTGTCATCTTTCGCAAGGATGTCATAAGTACTTGTCTCACACGTTTGTCTCTGGATTCGGTGTTCATCTACTTAAAGTGACATAGTTCCTATTTCATTGACCGAATCACACACCAGGAACTAATGTTAAATGTTAAGAAACCAGACGCACGGGGGTCAACGACATGCTTGCCAAGTCAGCAGGGTCATCCTGAACCGAGGCACCGGGACACTCCTTACCTACGCTAGTCGATCAATCACCTGTGCCGGTGTTTATGCGCAAGCCATGTGCGCGTACTAACTACACTTCAACCTCATTTCATATGCAGACCTTTTATACTTGCTCAATCAGGCGTCATTTTGTTTTTCAAGAGTGAGGCAAGAAAATAAGCAGTTCTTTCACGTTCTAATTGTAAGTTTGGTTTAGGATTTGGCTAGCCGTGAGGTCCACTGAAGAGTCACACCATCTGTAGCTAAGCATTAATACACTCTAATTGTTATTGTGGATCTCCTTCAGTAATCGGCATGAGTTAACACATTGGTCAGAGAAAGAATGCATAATTTCTTCAACAACCTAAACATTAAACTTGATTTTAAAACATAAAACAACATAACGAAATAATTTTATTTTTGTCGGAAGCAGACAATAAAAACTTGTACAGAAATTGTGTTCATGATTATTTAAGTTTCTCGCGTAAGGAAAATACAAAGTTTATCCGTTAGCCTCCAAACGGCACAGTTGTTTTAATTAAATGATGTTATTACACTGTAGATACTGTAGACCTATTGGTTTCCTTAACGTTTTTTGTCTAATACATTGCCTAGCGGCTGTCTGGTTGTGTAAATAAAAAATTTTTTGCGGGGTGGGGTGGGTCTGGGTGATGGCAAAGTTCAGGACTGGTAAACACTACCGATCGAAAAGTTTATTGGATGGGTTGGGGGTAGGGGGATCTGTGGTCGTGTGTTTGTGTTAAATAGTTTTATTAGGATATTGGTTGTTTTTTTGTTTTTTTGGCATTTACTTATTTTTTTATTTATTTTTTATACTGACTGCCATTCTAGCGTATTTGTGCTTTAATCCAAAACAGAAATAACATTGGAAATGTGCTCTGTTGGTACCGCTAAGCAGAATTGTCGACTCAGATGGCCTGCGTTTCGCGCCCTTATCAGGACTGACCACTGGTTCCTTATATTTATTTCACTATTTTCACTCATCAAAAATTGTGTACGTTGTGCTGCATATATTATGTTTATGCAACCTCTGGCGGAACCAAAATATGGGGGGGGGGGGGGGGGGGAGAAGATGGAATCGCACCTGAGCAAGAGAGAGACTACCTAAAACTTAAATCGCATTCACATCAGTCACCTCGAATTACTATGCGACATTAACAGACAGTATAAATATATAGTAAGGATATTTGTAAACCTCTTTGGTAATCTTGTTGGAGCTGCCAATAAACTAAATCTATCGAATAAAGCTTTTTTTTTATATAAGAATAAGCATTGTTAATTTGGTTTCAGAAGACATTGCACACATTTTGAGCACAATGAAGACGACAAAGAATTTTCAAATTGCCACCTTTTTTTTCGAGAAAAGAAATAATAAAATAAATCTCTATTTTATAACAAAAAAATTACAATATAGCACCATGAATCCAAATAATAATAATAAAACTCTCATTATCGTAAAGTAAGCAAAAGCCAAAAGAATGACAGAGAATTACGACAACTTCCTGCCAGTTATTACAAGCACTGATGATGTAATCATAAGATGTCAACTGGGAGACAGTGCCAAGTTAAATAATTTCTGGAGTTTTTATTTTAATATACGTAATATATATTTGAACCTAAGATTTAAAGCTCGCCTAATTTTCAGATCGAGGTAATTTTTGTTCTCACACACACACACAGCAGATTACAGCAGGAATAAAGAACCAGAAACACGGGTAGCACCTGGTCAGACAAGGGGAGTCTAAAAAACATCTAATTCCCTGTGGTGCTGATATTTTGTTTCAATGTGATTCAAAGCTAATGGAGCAGGGTGCAATAAAAACAAACACCACACAAACATCACATTTTGCTCGCGTACACACACACGCGCTTATTCTTCGCAACTATTAAACGTAAATTAATATCTTGATGAACATTTTAATCTGTTAAGACTCGTGTGATTTCTAAGGCGCCGAGCTCCTAGGCTCGAGAGAATCTAAATCAATCGTCTCGTGTCTAGCCTCTAACTTGTTTATACTAGGAGTTATTCTGTAGAGAGCAGGGTAAAACAAGAGCTTCATGACAACAAATGAAAAGTTCATATTTGGTGCATGGAATTCGTGGTAGGTTGACAAAAACGTTTCGTCTGTGCCCCCCCCCCCCCCCCCCCCAGACCATAGAAGATGTGACGCAATGAAATTTCTGAATGAAAAACATTACAAATATACTTCAATGCAAGTTATGTCTGCATTTCAAAGACGATGTGTATTTTAATCTGAAGATTTTATCGATTAAAAAAAACTGAAAAATAAAACAAATTAGATGTTCCTTCCTCTCCTAGCATGATGATGAGATTACTTAGTCATTTTCAAAGAAGGAAGAATTCGTATATTTAACTTATCCAACCAAACCATAGAGACTTTATTAAACGCTGCACCAGATGTCATATTCTGAGTATATTTAACTTTTTTATTTCACCAATTTTATTTAACTCATTTAATAAACGGGCTTGCCATTGGAAGAGGTTCTGTAAAACTAAAGACATAGTGGAATGAATAAAGACGGTCGACAAATCTTGCATGGTGCCTAACAGACTAGTAAGCAAGCATCCTTACAAAACTGATATTTCAGAAAAAAGCAGTGGATTTTTATTTTATTTTGGGGGGGGGGGTGTTGAAGATTAGCTTCAACGTACGTCACTAAGTAGCGAGGTGCTTCCATCTATTGTTCTCTGACACCTGACGATTATATGCTCTATACTACGGAGAGATTTTTTTTTTGATTTTAGGCACATCGGCACAATTTAGGCCATGTCGTGCCTGCAGTCCCTTAAAGACTACTCTCTCTCTAAACAACAAGGGCCAGATTCTATATAGTCATATCATTAAAATCAAAATCTGTTCACAGTTAAAAAAAAGCCCAGTACCTTCTCAGGGTCGACATTATCAAATAGTGTTTTTAAGTTAGTGGCTCTAAAATATTTCACCCTGACATCCTGGTATTTGGGGCAATCAACGAGGATATGTTCCACGGTGAGGAGAGTCACAGTACTCACAAAGTTGGGGCTCGTCTCTCTTCAGCACAAAAGAGTGCGTGATGTAGGTGTGGCCAATCTTAAGTCTCGACATGGTCGTGCTAACACGCCTTGTCAGACCTTTAGATGTGGGCGCCACCTGACATCCGCCACAATCTGCCTGAGTTTGTTGTGAGTCTCAGCCTCCCATCGGTTCTGACACTCTCGATAGGTGGCAGAGGCAATACTTTGTCTCAGGTCTGAACAGGGAATTTGGGTTCCTGACACCGCATGATTTAGGGCTCTCTTTGCTTCTCTGTCTGCAGCTTCGTTTCCCTCAATGTCCACATGGGAGGGGACCCAGATGAAGGTGACATCCCTATGGTCGGCAGTTATTTGGTCCAACAGCTTCAGGCTCTTATGTACCAATGGGATGTCAGTCTTCATCCGCCCCAAAGCTTGCAATGCAGATTTGGAGTCGGAGCAGATTATAAATTTCCTCCTTTCTGATGCTTAAACGGCCATAAGTGCAAGCGATATTGCATGCAATTCGGCCGTAAAGATGGAGCAGCCATCAGGGAGTATACGGGAGATTGTTTTGTTCCGAAAGGAGCAGGCACACGCGACCTTTCCATCCATTTTGGATCCGTCTGTGTAGATGGTGCCACAATCTCCGTAGCTCTCCTGCAGTTCCCTAAAGTGGA
Source organism: Biomphalaria pfeifferi (assembly GCA_030265305.1). Taxonomy (NCBI): domain Eukaryota; kingdom Metazoa; phylum Mollusca; class Gastropoda; family Planorbidae; genus Biomphalaria; species Biomphalaria pfeifferi. Next base: position 27,330 of record JASAOG010000130.1, on the reverse strand, counting down.
CTTGTAGTATGCTTGGGTCTGTACTTTCTTTTTTGAAATTAAGGAGGGATAAATTTAATTTGGGTTTATTCATTAGCCAAGGAGGATTCTGAGGGGTTTCTATTTTAGAGATTTGGTCAATGGGTGGAGTTAAATTTTGGATGGGTTGTCTCATTCGAAGGCCTAACTGCTGTATGACGTTAGGCCTTCGATTGTATAATTCTACCTCTGTGGGGTTAAATATGGAATCGAAAGCAGGGTTCGTGGGGTTGGATTTTAGCTTGACTATATACTGCATTGCAAGCTTTTTCATTTTTATATCCATGGGGAGTTCTCCAGCCTCCACATGAAGGGCAAGGTATCTCTGTCAGCTCCCCAGTCCGTATGGCTGAGTACTCTAAGTATGTTTAATGACTTTTGGCATTTCTTCTTAAGTTCCTTAATGTGGGGGAGAAAATTAAATTTGGAATCTAGAGTGAGGCCTACAAATTTTGTAGTTTTCACGACAGGGATCTTCTTTTTGTGTAGAAATAGTTCAGGGTCTGGGTGGAGTCCCCTTAAATTACAAAAATGCATACTAACTGTTTTGGAGTCCGAAAATTTAAAACCTTTATTGTTTGCCCAATTTTGAATTTTGTTTAAACATAACTGTAGTTTTCTTTATAAGGTGTTCATGTTTTTCTCATAGGTAAAAATGGCAAAGTCAACAACATATAAAGAGCACTCTATGCCAGGGGACAGAGCATTTATGATGCTATTTATTTTAATGTTGAACAAGGTGACTGGCAGAATGCTGCCTTAGGGTACACCAAGCGGAGTTGCCCACTCCAACCTGAAATTTTCGGTCTTTCAGGAATTCCCCCACAAAATGGGGAAGGTGTCCCTTAAGCCCCATAAGCTCCAGGTCACGTAGAATGCCATGTTTCCAGGTTGTGTCATAGGCCTTTTCTATATCGAAGAATACAGCTACTAGATGTTCTCTTCTGAGTAATGCATTTCTAATATAAGCTTCCAGCCTTACCAGGTGGTCAGTTGTTGTCCGCCCCTGCCGGAATCCGCACTGGTAGTTGGAGATCACTTTATTCCTCTCCAGGTGCCAGACCAGCCTACTGTTAATCATTCTTTCCATGGTTTTGCAGTGCAGCTTGTTAGTGCTATTGGTCGATAGTTAGCTGGGTCAAAGCCGTCTCTTCCCTGTTTAGGTATCGGTATAACTGTGGCTTTCCTCCAGCTGTTTGGGAAAGCGCCTGTTTGTCACACACAGTTATAGGCCCTAGAAGGACTGCCAATGAGGGCTCGGGGAGGTGCTTGAGGAACTGGTAATGGATTTCATCTTCTCCAGGCGCTGTGTCATGTGACTTGTCCAGCGATTCCCTCAGTTCCTCAAGCGAGAGCGGTTTGTTGTAGTCTTCATTGTTCTCTGACCTGAAGTCAATGGGGTGTCTTTCCTCTCTGGTTTTGACTTTTTGGAACTCTGGCGTGTAGTGTACAGTGGATGACTTTTCTGCTATTGAGGATGCAAGGTAGTCAGCTATTTCTCTGGGGACGTGACAGTTCGTCCTAGGTTTTTCAAATGCCCTATTACATTTGATTCTTTCCCTTTGATTCGCCTTACTGCCTTCCAAACCGCTCTAGCAGAAGTTTTGGCATCCGACTGCCGACAAAACTTCTCCAGGAATTCCTTTGGGCTGACCGTATGGTTTGTCTAGCCTTCGCTCTAGCTATCCTGAATAGCTTTAGGTTTTCCTGGGAAGGATTCTTTATAAATGCAGCCAGTCGTTTTTTTTCCTATCGCCAATAGCACTTTTGCAAGCTGTATCAAACCATGGTTTGCTAGGCCGTTTTGGATTTGCGGAGGTTAGGGGGACAACTTTCCTGGCTATACTAAGTAGCTTGCTAACAAAGGTATCAGCTGGGTTCTGTTCATCGACGATATTTTCTGTGATATCCTCGGAGCATCTTTTTTGGAATTGTTCCCAATCGGCCTTATTCAGTTTCCACCACTGAGGTCGTCCCAATGAGGGGAGATTGTTAGTAATGATGATTGGGAAGTGATCACTTCCCCGTAGATCATTGCTAACTGACCTTTTAAAGTCGTCCAGAAGTCCAGGGACGCATATGGTGAGGTCAATGCATGTGAGAGATCCAGTTCCTGGGTGAAGTAGGTCGGTGATGCATCATTAAGTATGCATAAATCATGTTGGAGGAAGATATCCTCCAGCATACGACCTCTTGTGTCGGTATTGTTGGATCCCCACATGGTGTTATGGGCATTGAAATCCCCAAGGATTATATAAGGCCGGGGGAATTGTTTCAATAGGTCCTCCATGTCTGTTTGGTTTAATGGAGCGCCTGGTGGTAGATAAAGGCTGCAGCAAGTGATAACCTTGTGAAGGGTTATCCTAGCTGCTACGGCCTGTAGTGTGGTCTGTAGTTCTACCCTCTCATGGGGGATGCTATCCTTCACAAGGATACAGACTCCACCTGATGCTCTCTCTGCATCAACATTCTTGCTGTAAGCACTGTAGCTTCGGAAGCTGATGCTATCTTTCAGAAATGTTTCCTGTAAGCAGACAGCTACAGGAGTCTCAGAGTTCATCAGTAGCTGCATTTCCTCATAATTGGCCTTGAGGCCTCTACAATTCCACTGTACAATTCTGGAATCCATGGCTTATTCTAGATGACCATCTTGGAGCTATTTGGCCTTGGGAGCCCCCGGAGGGGTTTCCCTTTATTCCAGTGACCTTGGTATTTTTATTCTTGGGTTTGGATGGAGAGAAGGACAACCCCCTTTTGGGGAAAGTCTTTCTCGCTGGAGAGGGGAGATCCCTCTGGTTAGAGCGGAGGTTACTTTCTCCTCTCTCACCTCGGGCATCCTCTCCCTTTGATTTCTCCCCTTAGGGAGTTGATCAACCTCTAATTCGGTAGAGGTTGGGGTGTCTGGCTGGTTTTTCTGAGGATAACCTGTGTCAGACATGACGTCTTCGGGTTCTCCCGGAGTATTGGTTTTGACATGCTGCTCAGTCTCCATGCTCTCATCAGCGAGCACAGAGAACCTTTCGTATGAAAACAGAGGTGTGTTCTTTGGCGGTGTTTTTTTCTGAGTTGGAGGAGGAGGTGGTGGGGTCAATGTGTCCGTCTGTGTGGCTATGGATCTTTATATCTTAGCAACAGCCTGGGCGTAGGTCTTTGTCAATCCGAATTGGCCCTTGGGTAGGGCCAATACAGCCGATTTCGCCTGGCTGAAGGTGCATCCATTTCTTGCCTTGTACTCCTGCACGGCAGCTTCCTGTTTCCAGACAGGACAGTCCTTGGAGTAGGCTGAGTGGCCAGCGTGGCCAGTGTTCCTCTTGCAGACTGCCGCGCCGTGTCCATAACCCTGGCACTTGAAGCACCTCATGGGGTTAGGTATGTAGGCATTTTTGTAGGGCCTCACTGGAACTCCTAGGTATCCTGCCTTGACATACTCTGGCGGTGTCCTAGTTCCGAATGTGAGGACAATAGTGGCGGTTTTGACCTCCTCACCATCCCTGCGCCTGGTAATGCGCCGGGCATGGGTGACTTCTTCAATGCCCTCCACTATTTCCTTCTCGGAACATTCCAGTAGGTCCCTATAGCTGATTATACCTCTGCTGGTGTTGTGTGGCATGACTTTCACTTGGAGATCACAGAGTCTTCTGCATCTTAAAAGCCCATCAGAGTGTGTCTTGCCATCTACTTCTACAAGAAGTTCCATTGATATGTGTAGCTTAGACACACTCTTGGGCTCTCCCACTACTGACTTGAGTCCCTTATAGATAAGGAAAGGGCTCAGCTTTGTCAGGTGGTTTATCCTCAGATAGCCACCACTCAAAAATCAGGATCTCTTTATCCCCCCTTACCCGTCGCAGTCCACGGCAAACGGACTGGTCTAGGACGTAGTGAGATTTTAAAGATAAGGAGACAGTGTGATGATCAATGAAGGCAGACTTGGAAAAAGAGGAGGCAGACACAATGATAGAAAAAAAGTAGGGCACTTTTGAGCTCCAAAAGTGCTAAGGAAAGAGGAGCGCAGTTTAACGTCATGTCTCGGGACGAACTACGGAGAGGTGCTTCCATCTATTGTTCCCTGACACCTGACGATTATATGCTCTATACTACATAGAGGTGCTTCTTTTTAGAGTTCCAAGACAATTGACGATGTGGAATTTCAATAATTAATTTGTCAACGAGTTATTGGTGAATTGAACAGCTTTGAAATAATTCCATTCTTTATGTGGCTCTTTTTACAATACATCTATTTAACTCGTATCTACGTGGAACCTAGATACGGATCTCGAAAAAGGCTCTAACGTGTATCGCTGATAAAAGAATCACTACCGTGTTGCCCCCACTAGGAAAACTCTAGTTTAACTGTTATAATTTTTCAAAGTAAAAAAGAAATTTAAACTTGGCTACAGAACGAGAAAATATTTCACTTGAACAGAGTATTCTAAAGTCTAGTAGATCTATACATTCGATTAACCAGGATTTTTTCTCATGAGGGAAGGCGGAATGGGGCGGGGTAAAACGTTACATTTTTTTTGATCTAACATTCACTAGTAATTAAAAACAAACAAACAATTGCTCTATAAGTTGAGTAAATGAGTTGTTTTTTTAAGGAAAGTATTTTTAATGTTCTTCATTATTTTATTTTTGTCTGCTCAGGTCGTTCGAAGAAATAAAGATTTGTTTCAGAAACATTTAGTCCTAACAAGTTGAAATAAATAGTTCACATTCACGATTTTCATTTGATATGCAGATCTTCTTTCAACTAATAGCGAGACCCAGTTTTCAAATAAAAAGACAAGTATGATTAAGCAATACATAAAAAAAAACAAAAAACTTTCAAATAAAACAAAGCTTTTATAAGGGAAAAAAACGCAAGCTTACTGCCGTACATAAGTTATATTTCGTGGGCCGCTAAAAATCCATTTTAAAAAAGTAATTTAAAGCTACATACTAAATTATAGAGCTCTTTTTTTATTGATAAAATTCAAATTGAAACCAATTAAAATAAAAATTAATTTATACTGCTGGAATCACCAAACAAACAGGAAATGTCGTTTTGCAGGTTTATCATCCGTTTCTACAGTTGCTACAGATCTTATGTTTCAAAAAGGAATTTGTTGTTCTATGAAGTAGTGCTTCAAACATTAAATATTAATTAATAAAGTTTTAGCAAAGAACAGTTTCTGGTGTATTTCTTGATCTTTCAAGTGTTGCTCATATATTGAGTCCACAAACATGTTATCACTAACAAGAGAAGGGGCGAAGCATGTAAGCGTCAAGCATGAAGGGCCCATTAGCCTTGGCTGGCTACCCACCTAGCAGAAGTAAATCGGAATTCAAAACTCTCCTGCATTGCAACTATATTCAAAAATGGGAAAGGTTTTGTGGGTCAATCCTGAGTAAAAAAAAAAAAAAAAAAAAAGGAGCCGGCGACCTAATGCAGTTTGCAACAAACATGACTACACCCTGTCATAGCCTGTGACACCGCTGATCCTAAACTGCATACATGTCGTTTGCAAAGAATTACATAATAAGCTTTTCATTTTATAACTCATGTCATCGACGTGTCCTTGAACTGTAGTGTTGCTTAAAGCAGTTCTTTTAATAATATTAGATGTAGGTTTGTGTAAAACAGTTATTAAAACTACAACGGCTGGTAAAATCAATGTTTTTTCCTGTAGTGTTTTACGTATTTTTTCATAAAAAGTATAGTTCCCCTTAAAGACCATGTAATGGTGTTAAGATCATGTTTCTTTGGCCAACGGTTAACGAGCAGGGTGTCATCTGGGCAGCACAACGACCAACCGCCTTTACTTTCCTAACTTAAGTAAGGTACACATTAGAGTTGGGTGGACTCAAGGGGAGCCCCAAAAATCATGAAATTAAAAATTCAGAGATTCGAATCCATGAGCCCAGGTTCGGAAGCCAAGCGCCTATTTTGCTATAAGTAAAAAGATATTGTAAGATACCCACAAACCATCATCTTCTCTACATGATGTCGAAGAGTTATTTTGTGGGTCTATTCTAAACTTTATCTTTGAATGATCGAAAGTTTTTCTTTTTTTTTTATCAGGGTGATATTGTCTCAGTTTATCCTCCAGCACAATTGGTTTCATTGCGTCATAAGAAAGGCAATTAGCGTGTTTGATAAGGAAGGAAGGAACAATTTTAAATAACCAAACTATACAGTTAACATTTCTTTTTGCTAAACATTACTTACATGTAGACAAAATTAAGTTATTTAAAAAATTATTGAAATTAAATACAACAATTTTTCCTTTGAATAGCAGGATAAATATTTAAAGGATTAACGAAAGCACACATTATATATTAGTGTGAAGAATTACATTAATGTGATGCAAAAATTAAAGTCACGACTTGCTTAAATTAAATCTATTGTCGTAGACCCCCGTGGACATCTCATAGACCCCAATTTGTTTTTTCACTTTCGTAGAGCCCTTGAAAGTCTTCGTAGGCCCCTGGGGGTCTATATAGACCACTTTGGGAATCACTGATTTAGAGCTATGTCTTCCCAATGGTCAGTATGGATGTTCACTGATTGGAGGGTCCGTTTTATTACATCTATGTAACGGAGGTGGGTGCGATCAGTTTTTCTTGAGCCAGTTGCGAGTTGTCCATAGAGTATGACTTTCGGGATGCGAATAATTTGAACAAAATTTGTATTATTAAGACAATAGCTTATCTTCTGACAGCTTAGGGGTGCAGATTTATTTATTATGTAAACAGTAGTACCACATTATGTGATTAAGAAGTGAATCGGATACGAACAGCATAGTAGGGACTACACCATTACCAAGTACCAAAAGGCCTACTATGCTTGATCATAACATTGGCATAGGTCTAGTAATTTTAAGATTAAACGTGTAAAGCCATACGAATTCTAGTCTAAATCTAGATTCTATAGCAAGATTCTAGATCTAGTCTAGATTCTAGATCTAGTTCTAATTATGTAGGCTACAGTAAATAAATTAAAATAAATTATTCCAAAGTTTTAACTCAACATTCTTTAATATTATTTCATTTCATATTTATACAAATGACCGTTATCCTGTTACTTCTTACAAATACACGTCACAAAAATCAGGTCATGAATACAGATGTTTTTCCAAGGGCAAAATAGAAGCGCACAAAAAATAAGCCCACTAATTGAATACTTAATTGTTTTAGACCGAATCTTCAAAAATAAACTTAAGGCGTGTACGTTAACATCTTTCTGGTTAAGCAAAAGATTTATCTATTTTTTTACAGCCAAAGTTCTGAAATACATCTTGCATTTTCCAATTTCATATTTATGTGATGTTGCTTTTTCAGCATTTGTAAACAGTTAGTCGAACAAACAAAAGGAAAGGACTGTAAAACGTGGACTAGCATCTCAGATTAAAATTAACAACAAGGGAACCAAATTCTAGGATCTGTCATCTCAACGCAAACAATTTCATTCGTCTCATGCACGTACCTTTGGGGGGCGGGGCGAGGAGTACTCAAGAGTTATAAAAAACAATAATATGGGTACACATATGTGATTCAAGTTAAAGCAGAACACAAGAAAAGTGTATGTGATTGAAATTAAAGCTCCACATGCATAACAGTTCACATTAATATCCAACATGCGTGCGGAGGGATGCATCACAGCATCACAGTCAAATCCAATTGAACAGAGAGACTGCGACTTCATTACTAAGTTTGGAGGGAGGCAGAAAGAACAGCGCCATGAGCTTTTATCTATTCCACTGTGTATCCCAGACGCACAGTCCTTATTTATTTTTACGCTTCTTTCTGCATTGTGTACTCAACCCTCCTTCAATCATTATTTCCCTTGCGGCACACTGCTCACTAAATTCTGTGTTCCCTACATTCTACATAGTACAACGACTCCTACTCACAAGGTCATTGGTGGCGCACCCTAACAAGTGCGGTCAACATAACTAGTGTTAGATTTTTTTCATTAATATATTCGTTTTTTATTCAGTTAGCTATAAAGCTTTTGTTCTTTTCAAAATAACAAACAAAAATCCAATATGGCTGCCGTTACCATCACTACCATTTTATTAGTGTAGGTTATATATTTAAAGTAAAAAAATAGGGGAAAAAAGGGTGGGAGTGTGTCAAGTGTCCCGCATAGCGTTATCTTATCTTATGTTATATAATACAGACGTTACTTCAAAAAAGAAGATGATTACGTCCTACGCGTCATGCGTTAAGTCATGCATATTAACCAATGACTTAAATTCTGCCAAGTCACTGGTTTTTCTGGCTAGCTCAGGCAACCCATTGTTTGTTTGTTTTTCTTTATATGCAAAGAACGGAGATGTTTAATTAAGCCTATAATTACTTTTCTTGTATTTCCAGGACATTCCAAAACATTTGAGTCTATATAATGTAATTTAATATCACTTAATTAAAGGATTGTCAGAGAAACAATGTATTTCTTATACAATTTAATGCTAAAATGTTAATGTTACGGTACTTCACATGTTAGCAGGAGAAACAAGATATGCTCATGGCTTTTATAAAAATCCACTGTGGCAATAAGTAGAAAAAAAGGTGGTTAAGTAGACTAACAGCTTACTGTGAAACAATCGCTCATATTAAATTGCAGTTTACGCAGATCCGCTCATTTCAATTCTACGTACGGTCACGAGAACCCCCATATCATTATAAAACAATTAGAGCAGGAGAAACCGTTACAATCAATACTGCAGGATGATAAACAAGGGCTTTCCATTCTCGTGAAACTTTTGTTCGTGTTACAGTTACAGTAACAATTAGCGTGACGACCAACAAGTGGTTTCATTGGTCAATATTGCCAAACAAAGTTGATTCATTACAGCAAGGCCGTACAGCTTCTGGTGATAAAAGTAATTACACAATCGCTATTAGTACGTTAAGTTAATTAACTGTTCGAGTTTAACGACGGGGCTAAAAAAAAATGTAAAAAAGATCCATATCCATAGCAACCCTTCTCCATCCCCTCTCGCTAATTTCTAACAGGCTTTACATGAATGATAACAAATACCACTTCATACAGAACTTCAGGACATCAAAAGACCAGAAGCGAAAAAGGTAGACTCTGGAAACAACTAGACGACCTCAACTTCACACACGACATGGCTCGTCTCTCACACTCACAACAGCGGATGCAGGAAAAGAGAAGGAAAGTTGCGACAACCCCAGCAATATTAGGTGTTACCATAAACAGAGAGAACAGCGAGGTGTTCAAGATAAAGACGAAGAGGTAGAAAGCTTCATCTTCGCAGTATCCTGAACCCGCAATGGTAAAGCTCGAGCAGACTTCCATCAGCTGGAGAACACTTGGGGATCCAGGGAAATATGCAATAACACCAAGATCAGTCTCTTCAACGCCATGATTAAGTCAATACTACTTTAAGGAGCAGAGATCTGGAGAACACTTGGGGATCCAGGGAAATAAGCACCAACACCAAGATCAGTCTCTTCAACACCATGATTAAGTCAATACTACTTTAAGGAGCAGAGATCTGGAGAACAACGACCGCTATCACAATGAAAAGAAACCCAGGTATTCCATACATGCCTCAGGAGGGAGTTCATATGATTCGCTGGCAAGACAAATCACCATGGAGGAACCTTGGCATTGAAGAAGATATCCTTCAGAGACGCTGGCGATAGATAAGCCTGCATCCAACATCACCACAAGACATGACATTACCTAGAACTTCTGATTTGATTTGATTCTGGGCACATCGGCACAATTTAGGTCATGTCGTGCCTGCAGTCCCTCAAGGGCCACTCTCCCTCCACACAACAAGGGCCAAATTCCATACAGTCAAATCATTAAAATCAATGTCTATTCACAGTTAAAATAGTAGAGGTAATAAAAATTTTATCATTTGGTAAAAATCTAATGTAAATAGTACATGTTTACAAATTCATAAATCAGATCTTCGTAGACAACCCCACTTCCCGGATAAAGCCCAGTACCTTCCCAGGGTCGACATTATTGAATAGTGTTTTTAAATTAGTGGCTCTAAAATATTTATCCCTAACATCCTGGTATCTGGGGCAGTCGATGAGGATATGTTCCACGGTGAGGAGAGAGTCACAATACACAAAGTGGGGGCTCTTCTTTCTTCAGCACAAAAGAGTGCGTGATGTAGGTGTGGCCAATCCTAAGTCTGGACATGGTCGTGCTAACACGCCTTGTCAGACCCTTAGATGTGGACCGTAACCTGAGATCCGCCACAATCTGCTTGAGTTTATTGTGAGTCTCAGCCTCCCATCGGTCCTACCACTCTTGATAGGTGGCAGAGGCAATACTTTGTCTCAGGTCCGAGCAGGGAATTGGGTTCCTGACACCGCATGATTTAGGGCTCTCTTTGCTTCTCTGTCTGCGGCTTCGTTTCCCTCAATGCCCACATGGGAGGGGATCCAGATGAAGGTGACATCCCTATGGTCGGCTGTTATTTGGTCCAACAGCTTCAGGCTCTTATGTACCAATGGGATGTCAGTCTGCAATGCAGATTTGGAGTCGGAGCAGATTATAAATTTCCTCCTTTCAGATGCTGTGACGGCCATAAGTGCAAGGGATATTGCATGCAATTCGGCCGTAAAGATGGAGCAGCCATCGGGGAATCTACGGGAGATTGTTTTGTTCCGAAAGGAGCAGGCACACGCGACCTTTCCATCCATTATGGATCCGTCTGTGTAGATGGTTCCACAATCTCCGTAGCTCTCCTGCAGTTCCCTAAAGTGGACTTGTAGTATGCTTGGGTCTGTATTTTCTTTTTTGAAATTAAGGAGGGATAAATTTAATTTGGGTTTATTCATTAGCCAAGGAGGATTCTGAGGGGTTTCTATTTTAGAGATTTGGTCAATGGGTGGGTTAAATTTTGGATGGGTTCTCATTCGAAGGCCCAGCGGCTGTATGACGTTAGGCCTTCGATTGTATAATTCTACCTCTGTGGGGTTAAATATGGAGTCGAAAGCAGGGTTCGTCGGGTCGGATTTTAGCTTGACTATATACTGCGTTGCAAGCTTTTTCATTCTTATATCCATGGGGAGTTCTCCAGCCTCCACATGGAGACTTGGGATAGGTGATGTACGAAACGCACCGAGACAGAGACGCAGGGCAGCATTTTGTATTGGTTCCAGTATTTTTAGATAAGACTTTCTTGCTGCTCCATATATTATTAAAACCATTATCGTTTGCCCAACCCTGAATTTTGTTTAAACATAACTGTAATTATCTTTCTAAGGTGTCCGTGTTTTTCCCATAGGTAAAAATGACAAAGTCATCAAAATACAAAGAGCACTCTATGCCAGTGGACAGAGCATTTATGATGCTATTTATTTTAATGTTGAACAGGGTGACTGACAGAATGCTGCCCTGGGGTACACCCATTTCCTGGTCATGAGTGTCAGAAGCGGAGTTGCCCACTCGAACCTGAAATTTTCGGTCTTTCAGGAATTCCCCCACTAAACGGGGAAGGTGTCCCTTAAGCCCCATAAGCTTCAGGTCACGTAGAATGTTTCCAGGTTGTGTCATAGGCCTTTTTGTATATCGAAGAATACGGCTACTAGATGTTCTCTTCTGAGTAGCTAGAACTTCTAAGGCAAGAGGAAGGAAATGACGGCCAAGAAATACATAGCGCCGAAATTTCGAAGCAGATGCCAAGCAGATGTGCAAGATGTGCTGACAATTGGAGAGAATTGCCCAAAATCGAGATGCCTGGACGTAATGATCTATGTTCCAGAAAAAGTCTACAGGCAGAAATTGGATGAGATTACAAAAATGTCCATTAGTTCTTAACTCCAGATGCGAGATTGTTCTTGAAGGGGATGGGAGGTAGATGAGTCTCTTGACCAATTCTTGGTGGAGCTAAAGGCATAATTAACGAGTTTTAAATATCGAAATGAAATGTAAGCAACACACTTCACCCATTCATACCACCTCTTTTTTTTTAAAAATGCCGCTGCTTAAATGGTGTAGTTCTTAAGCGAGGCGAATCAACAATTTTTAAAAAATCATTTTTTTTCCAACGCATGTTCAGTGTAACATCTTAAAGTGAATGATATCGATTTGGGTTAGGATTTTAAAAAAAAAACACACGATGAAAATAATTGATGACAGAAAGTTTTTATTTCAAGTAGGATTTTAAAAAATATTTTCCTTACGAAAACAAAGATCTTAATCGATAATTACGCTATGGGAAATTAAAAACCAAATTGGCTATAATGAATTCTTGAGTGTAAGTTATAGATATGTTCTACTTAATTCTGTACTCTATGTGACCAATGCAATAGATAATTCATGAGTGGACGTTCTAGATATGTACCATATAGGCCTAGAACATAATCTAAGTTGTTGACTAGCTTAGTAAGATGACAGAGACAAATGATCTGTTCCAACTGTCTCTGCAGTGACACGACCTTAGCACGTTTTGCTACATTTTTTTTTTAAAAAGGACACCAGAACCCCCCCCCCCCCCCCAAGTTCTTTTTATTTTCACGTTGGCGAGTTCTAAAAAACATTTACTTTTGTATTCCATGACCTAATATAACAGAGCCATTTCAAGGCTAATGCATGTGGCGCTAAAAAAAACATCGAAAGCTTTTAGGCGAAAACTTTCTACATTGACTTTTCAACATGCGCCGGTCTACGTGAACTAAACTTCAATATTTTACTGGCTTCGAAGAGTTGAAAATACCTGTATAATAAAACATTCAGAAATACAAGAAGACTAACTCTACAGTCATAAGACACATTTAACACTTCAAAAAATAGCAAACCTGAAATATAGCAAACCTGAGATAGTCAATGAATTGACCTTATACAAACAAGTTAGCATGCTTTGTTTCACTTAAATGGTTAGTGCGTGTTTCTGTCTTTTTGTTTTCAATTGTCCAATGTCATTAAGAAATTGAAAATAAGAAAATAAGTATACAAACAAACAAACAAACAAACAAACAAACAAACAAAAGCCCTCATGAGGAACATTCGTTATTATTTTTGTGACTATGTCTGAAATATTCATAAATACTATTGAAAAAAAACAACAAAGTTTATCTTAAGGGGAAGTACTCATTGACAGCTATATATCTAAATACTTTAATATTTATTTTCCATTTGTCAATATAAAACAAATAAATAAATAACCACAATTCGGTTCATTAAAAGGGTAATTTTTTTTTATTCATGTTTTATTAGTAGCAATTAATAATAGTGAGAAGTTTCAACTTGATCCGAGAATGGAACATGGGAGAAATAATGTGTTCAAAATTTATACCAGACAGACACTCAGAATGAGTTGATATAAACTTTGTAAAAAATAAATAAAAATAAAAGCTAGAATCTTTATTAAGCAATACTTCAGCGCTTAAATAGACAATACACTTTAAAAAATTTTAAAATACGAACAGCCGTCGTTAGAATACACTTCAAAAATCGTATAGTCGACAAAAACAAGGAGGTCGAGATAGTTTTTTTTTTTTATATATATGTATGTGCATATGCATTTGATGTTTCTATGGGAAAAATAAAATCGTGTATGGCTATATGCTATTCCCATTATGACTCACTGACCTATACATCATTATATATTCCCAGGCAGCGTCTGACAGACATTGATAAAATCAGAGCCTCTGGGGAAAATAATCAAGCCGTTGAGAAGATGTAATTTAATTGACTAGACAAAGAAGATCACAAGTGACCTACAAACTGGCAGTTTAAAAATAGGTTACACATGACGGAAGAAATGTTTAAAAAATCATTTTGGTTTCTTTTTGAAAAGCGTAAGAAAGACATTTTTGTCTTTACCTGTCCAAAGAAATGAGCAAGTAATAGATGTAGCTTACTGTTAGCAGTAGCAGCAGTAGGCATCCTTTAGTCTCGAGAGATGATGGATTGGTTGCGTCTGCGAAGAGTGTCTCGCCTGGTCGCGTTGTAAGTGCCTCGTGTTTGTGTAGAGTTCAGAGCGAAACTTGTGATTCACGCTAAGTAATCAGAAGTGAAGGACTCGAGTAAGCTTGCCAGGAGTAGTCCTACCCTCCCCCCTTTTTCCCTTCCATGTGTGCCGCCCCGCTTCTTAAACTTAAGTTAATGTTTCAGTCACGTAACCAGAATCTCGGAATAAAATAAAAATATATCGGTAAGGCTAATTGAACAATCTGTAAGAGAAAACAAGATTACATTGAGAGTTTTGAGTTCTGCACAATCCCAGAGGCGTCCACCGACGGGTTCTTTTGAAAGAAATCAGTTCCTGTGGTGAGTTTCCTAAATCCTAATGGTATGTGATGCGCAATCAAAGAAAATAAAATCTTAGAACTTCGTGAGAAATATTTAAAATCTTTTTTTTTTTTTATTTGCGAAATAAAGTTTAATCTTAGTTCAATTATTCATTGTCGAAGACAAAACATGAATCAGAAAAAAAATCAATTAGTTAATTAGTGGTAATTAATTTTGTTTTCATGAAAAGAGAGATGTACCTTGCAGTAATGAGAGATGTGTAGTAATTGTGTGATTCTTTCCTGTATATAAGATTGTTTTAACGATATATGCCCTTTACATAGTACTATTTCAGACCTAGCGATCTATACGGCAGATGATGCCAAGGTCATCTGTTTCTATGATGGGCGGTTAACGAGGATGTCATATGGCCAGAACAACGCCGCTTTATTTTCCCCTACTAATATCAGGAACTCAGGCGCCCTTAAAATCCCAAAATTAAAAATACCAGACTTCATCGAGTATCAAACCCGGGACCCCTCGGTTCGGAAGCCAAGCACTTCTACCCACAATGCATAATGAAAACGCAGAGATTCATGTTCTAATAGACTCGATTAATGTTCGAGGTGAGGCGGAACATTGCCCTCAAGTCGAAACAAAAAGGGTGGGTATCACGTGACTTCCATGGAGTAAAAACTTGGTTGGTCTTTAAAAAGTATATACTTGTCGTTGGTCGGTGACACCGGAATGCTAGTATTACTAAACCGATATAGGCGTATTATACTTTTAATTGTATAACTTGAATTAGCTCCTTTTTTAAAAACAAACTAAAAACATTTATTACAATACAGACAAAACTCAAAATGAGATGAAATAAAAAAATTGTTTCTGGTGGTGTTATCTATTTATGGAAACTTTCCACGGAATATATTCAGACCTTGGTCAATTAAAGTCAACGACATGAGAGAATTTGAAAAACTACTCGTACGGATGTCGAACGACTTTTTACAGAGCTTATATCAACTCATTCTGTTTAATAAAAAGTTAGTACACGTTATTTCTCCCACACCCAAACTTGAATAAAGTTGAAATTTTGCACAATTATTTCTTTTACATGCCAACACAAGAATCAATTTAAAAAAACAATTAGTTAATTAACTGTTGGTAATTAATTATTTTGTTTGATATCTGCAACAAGTGAAAGAAATTGTGCTTGACTGATAAGGTAGTAGAAGCTGAATAAGTCCCCGTTGAGATAAATCCATTTTATGAACCTTTGACCAGGAAAGGATTTTTATCCCGTGGCCAGCATGAAGGATTGGCTCTTCACTGACCCTTCTGTCTGAAGGCCTCCATCAACTAGTTGACCATAGCGTATTGAGAAAGCTAAAAGTTGAAATTGCGCTAAACAAAAATAATTGGTAAAAATATTTCTAATCGCACAGATGTATTGTTGTTGGTCAAGATCTATTACAAATTGAATTGCATGACTGATCCAAACTAATTGATACATGTACACTTAATATAAGCTGTGTTTGTTTTTACGTTGTTGTTTGTTTTTTTTTGCTTGTTTAAAACTACAGTGTATGTTGCAGGACAAAGTGGTGGGTGCGAGTTTTTGTTGTTTGTGTGTGTGCTACGCAATCAATGAAAATTGCAACGTGTTCGTCCTACGGTCGTGTCAGTCTGTCAGTTTAGTTTACAAATTTAAAGAAAAAAAAAGTTTAATTCGTTGCTCAAATTTAAGTGCTTAATGTTTCGAAGACTTCAAATGAGAGATATAGTGAAAAAAAAAAACTCTTAAAGAACAGATTTTCAAAATATTCAGGACTCGTTTAAATGGCACAATTATCTTCCATTGTTTGAAAAAGAATAAGTAAATAAAAACAGAAAGTCGTCAAAAAGAAGGTGTCATATGCAACAATTATTTTATACATCAAAAAATATTTTTTGTTTTTCAAAGATGAACATAGGTGTTCCTTTCAATCCCAACGGGATGGTGCCTATATACAGTTGTAAAAGAAACGTTTTCGTCCATTTCTAAATCCAGGGAAGAGCATATGCCCAAGCTGTTTACAAAGATTTGTTAGCGATAGTTTAGACAGTGTGTGCAAGAAGGGCACTGAACAGAGAAGCCCTATTACAATGATCTCTAATCTCAGTATGGAAGAGCAAGTGACATAAGCTGATTTCAGAGCTTGACGTACAGGCCCTAGTGCAGACGCCGGTTTATTTGATTCAGTGCTAGTTAAAAGAAGACTGAGGTTGTGATTGTACCAAATTTGGCCCTTGATATTCTCATTCATGTGCTTGGGAATGGAAACAAAAGCTCAGAGGGCATCCATGATGAGATAGAATCCTTCCCTTGCCATTGCGACTCTTTGAGTCTAAAGCTTTGCTAAGATCAGCAAAGGCAACGTACGCTTCCAAGCTCTGTTCCTTGGTAGACCTGGCAGCGCACTATGTCACGGCATTAGAGAAATAGCCGCCTGGCTAAGGCCAGCAGTAATTTAGGTTGCCTCTGAATACGAGTTTGACAAAATAGATCTCTTCTTTGAAGCAGTCCTTCTCAAAATCCTTATGTATGTCTCTAAGGTTCGATCGGACACCTATCAAGTTTGGGGGATAACTGTATGTCTCTAAGTTCAAAAATGGGTGATAAATGTATGACAAAACGATATTTTTAGCCGAGCTTAGACGGGGACGGTTAGTTGCCCTTTCTCCCTGGAATTAAACTAGGCTTCTGATTGCCACCACCATGGAAAACATCTGGCAGCAAATGTCTTCGGAAGAGACCGATGGATAACTCTCACGAAGATCGCGGGACACATATTTAAGACTCTAAAACAGGAGCAGAAGGCAAAGTTGAAACGGACCCTCAGGTGGAAAGCGGCTTTATCTACTTGAGGTATGACCAAACAAAAAAATGCAGGTCGAATGTGGGTCTGAATCTAAATAGTCACATGAAAAGCTGCACTAATCTTTAAAAATGTTCAGTTTAAAGACAATGTCTGAATTTATCTTGTCTTATGAAATACAGACGTTAAGATGATTATTACAAAGCTAGAGGTCTAGCTTAAAAATACCTTTACTCCTTAGATCTAGATTCTATTTTTCTTAATTATAACGTAGTTAATGCTAGATCATCTAGTTTCTATCATTTCAAAATTGTTCGATATCTTATGAAAAACATTAAATCTAATATCTTATCCCCCCTCCCAGAAAAAGGGAAGGGGGATTGAACTTGGCACTAAAATCTTATCTTATATATTACAGACGTTACTTCAAAAAAGAAGATAATCACGTCATACGCATGTTATGTGTCAATCTAGTCATGCATGTTAATCTATGACTAAAACTCTACTAAATCGGTTTTCCTGGCTGACTCAGGCAACCCATTCCATTCTCATATGGCACTAGGGAAGGAGGACCACTATATACTATGTTGTACTTTTTTTTTCTATTAGAAATGTGAGAAATGATCTAGACCAAAAAAAAAATGCACAGAAATAGGCATATTTTGAAATCTCGATAAGACATTATTAGTCACGGTTGTGTTTTTTTTATTTTTTTTTTATTGGATTTATTATTTAATTTTCCTTGTTTGCAGTATGATACACGGACCTAACCTAGATCTGCATCTAGATCGTCTCTATATATACAGATCTAATAATCTATATCATGTTCATAAACAATGAAATCGTCATTATCTCTGTTTCTCTCCTTGACAAGATTACCTTGTTTCTATTAGTTCTATTAGTATATAACATTAGTTCTAAGAGTCTTGATCTATTATATGTTACTTGTTTTAAGTAGAACTCTACCAGATCTAGAATCTATATATAGAATCTAGATCTAGAATATGTAATAGAATAGACTATAATATAGAATAAATAGATCTAGATCTCATTCAAATGTAACATTCATAATAATTTATGGAATATACTATATAGATAGATAACAGATGTCTAGATTTTTGTCTAGCTAGATCTAACAATGCATTAGTTCAGGAACAAAAGTCAAATTATTTGCAGACGATTGCATAATATATAGAACAATAAAAACAACACAAGACACAGATATTTTACAAAGAGAATTAGTTGAATTACAGAAATGGGAATCAAATTGGAGCATGTCTTTCCACCCAGAAAAATGTCAGTTGTTAAGAGTAACAAAAAAAATAAAACAAATTAATTCCACTTATCTTATTCATGGCAAACCAGTAACACAGACTAAAAACGCAAAATACCTAGGTGTTATAATAAATGAAAAACTGTCATGGAATCCAGATATAGATGAAACTATTAAAAAAATCCAACAAAGCATTGGGGTTTATTAAAAGACCAAATAAGAACATAAAACTAAAATGTTATTTAACCTTGGTTAGGCCAATAATAGATTATGCATCCTCCGTTTGGGACCCCTAAACTCAAGAAAACATTAAGAAACTAGAACAAACACAAAATAGAGCAGTGAGATTCATAACAAACGAATATTCACATTTGACTAGAGTAATACCATTAGTAAAATCACTAAATTTAGAAAGCCTTCAGGACAGAAGACTCAAAAGTAAAGTAGCAATTATACATAAAACACTGAACCATAATCTTCAAATACAAAAACAAAATTTAATAAAATACTCTGAAAGACACAAAAATAAAGGCACATTCCTCGACCCATATGCTAGGACAAATTTGTACAAATACTCCTTCCCTAGTGCTAATAGAGCATGGAATGGGTTGCCTGAGCTAGCCAGGAAAACCAGTGACTTGGCAGAATTTAAGTCATTGGTTAATATGCATGACTAAATGCATGATGCGTAGGACGTAATCAACTTCTTTTTTGAAGTAACGTCTGTATTATATAAGAAGATAATCTCTTTTTTTTAAATTCTATTCCTTGTAGCCCATGTAAAAGTAGACAATAGATCTAGATTCTAGATTTAGATCTAGAATTTATAGATCTAGATAATCTAGATTTTTCTATATCTAGTACATCTATGATCTATAGCACTATAACCATATGATATAGGCCTACTATAGATCTAGATCTAATCTAGACTCTGTATAAATACTATATTACTACATTCTGTAATAACAAGACCCTATTCCTGGCATTTAAATCGGATCTAGAACTAGTAGAATTAGATTTTTATATACCTAAATCTAGATATATTATAATAATATAATAATTATAATATATTCTCTAGATCTAGATCCAGATCTATGACATTCTAGTATTAAGTATATAATATAGAGTTATAGGAATATAGTCAATATAGTGTCTAGATCTAGGCCTACGATATTTGTTTGTGCTTGAGTATAATATCAATAATCGAATAATCTTAAATTTAATGAAACGATAAATGTATTAATTTTGATGTACCAACATACCTGCGTGTTGTCATGGACATGTAGTTCGTAAACACAATAAAATACATCAACTCACAAAACACTCAATTACTCTACACACATCTAACACATTGGTGTGTGATCCACGGATACTTCTACCTCGTGGGAGATCCTTTTTTCCTTCTGTGTCAAGATCGGAAAATATGCACGGCGAGGTTTTTATAGCAGACGACTGTTATTTTCAAAAAAAAAAAAAAAAAAAAATCATAGCGCACACTAAGTAGGTCATGATGTTCACAATGGAAGAAAACGATTTTCTGCTCTATTTGTTCGATAACTTCTTTATCGTGCGATATTTTCTTTGTAGTAAACACCTATTTTCAATACCCCCCCTTCTTTTTTTCAAAAATATTACCCCCTTACTAAAGTCTATTAGTTTAAGTTTTTAAATATTTATAAGTTAACATATTTAACTTAAATTTAAGTCTATTTTTAGCCGGAATCTCCTGCACCTTTTTATGTGTGTAGGAGGAAGACGCTGTAAATAGCCCCCCCCCCCCCCCCATTTTACCTCGACCCTTCCCCACCATGCCGTGATTTTTATTTTTTAAAATATTTTTGTTTTTTTGTTTTTACCAACAATTAAAAATAATCTATATTTACGTGAAATTAAGTTGCTGCACAATCCGACATACAACAATGCATGCAGAATTACTAGACGGCCTGGACTGGAGATCGAGGTGGAAGAAACAAGTTTATGATTGACCTTTCTGATAAATTTTCATAACTCGCATGTAACTTTTCATCTTCAAAGAAGGCTTGGTCCGAGGCCTTTACTATGAAGCGAGCGAAGGCACAAAAAAACCTCGAAAAAAGGGGAGAGGGAGTGTAAAGCTTTGGGGGGGGGGGGGGGGGGGGCAGATTTACCAAGTGTAAAAACACTATTCTTATCTAAGCTACTTGCATTCATAAAATGCGAGTAATATCGGACGACTCCGTGTTCTTTTTAATAAAGGTCTAGAATACACTATGTCTACCACGGTCTTTGCTGTTCCGTCCTCTGATATGTTTCTAGAAAACTCAAATAAATGTATTTATGTATGTATATTATACAATAACAATTACAAGCCTCTAGTATTTGACTCTGACCACCTATAAAATACAACATTTAGTCGATGATTATATGTTCTTAATTTCGCTCTAAGTCTCTGGAATAGAACTTTTAAACAAGAAAAACATTTTTAAAAACTACTTAAAAAACAAAGATAAAGCTTAGACGAAGTGTAGTTGGATCAGTTATGTAATACAATTTGTAATAGACTAACAACAATAAATCTGTCAATTCTAAATATTTTTACCAATTGTTTTTTTTTTTTTGTTGTTGTTAGCGCTATTTTATGCTTTTAGCTTCTTCATTACGATATGATCCTATTACTTATCGATCTATACCAATTGGGAAAATTGAAGTGGGGGGGGGGGGGAGAAAGGGATGAAAGTGGTGAATTTGACCCTGATCGCTTTTTAAAAGCATTTATTAAAAAAAACAACAGGGGAAAGACCTGGATTTGAACTCAAGGCTAAAGCCCACATACTGACCACTCTGCTAGTGAGGCGCTTATGAAAATTGAAGATTGTATAGTTATTGTATTGTTTGTTTTAAAATTACTTTAAAGACGCGACCTATAAATGAAACTAATTCAGTTTATACCACCACTTCAGTCAAGTACAATTTCTTTCTCTTGTTCGAGATACCAAACAAAATAATTAATTAGGCCTACCAATAGTTAATGAACTAATTGGTAAATTTTCTTTTATTGATTCTTGTGTTGTCAGGTAGTAAAAGAAATAATTGTGCAACATTTCATCTTGATCCTAGATTGTGTGTCGGAGAAATAACGTGTACAAACATTTTACCAGACAGACAGACAGACAGAGTGAGTTAATATAAGCTTTGTAATAAAAGGTATTTATTTTATTTGACACTAAGTATGGGCTTAATATCTTCAGAACACATATTTAAAAAAAAAGCAGAGTGGGTACTGCTCTGAAACTTAAAACTCTTGACCTTTAGTTTTCTTTGTGTGATATTATATGGCAGGCCTATTCGCTATGTCTTGAGGCTAAGTGAATCCCGCAATGAGTTCTGACAAGCAAGCAGAAAAGAGGAATAAGGCCGACCCTTAAAGAGATGGCGACATTCCTTCCTGAGACATCAACTGGGATTAACCTGGAACAATCGCTAGTGTTATCTTAGACAATCACTTGTCACCCAACAGAGAGCGGCCAATTAGAAGTGTAAGTCTACATAAATTATTGTGTTGTTTTTTCCCTTAATCTACGTCAGATGGAAGCTTGTGAAAATGAAATCTACAAGACAGTACGTGAGGTCATTGCTGTACTTATTGGAGATTTTCATGCATGACATAAAAGGCTAGGGTTAGCTAGATTTTTGGTGCATCCGATGTACAAAATTTGAAAGTGATTTATTTTACAAGGCGAAAATGTTTTACAGGTTACGGGTTAGGGGTGTTTCTTTAGATTCTGAAGATAGTTACATCCTAGCCCAGGACTCTCGCGGGACTGCGGGGGATGGAAGCGGGCAGGGTTCAAACCCGGGACATTCGTAACTAACGAGCATTAGTCCAGAGCGCATACCACACAACTAGGCAGTCATCCACATTCAGGCATCCATCCTAGTGTTGATAGGATATGTATTATTAAAAGGTATATGATCACTTTTGAACAGTTTTTAGAACTGTAAATTCAACTTTTAATGGCTCTTCCGTTTATAGCACAAACTAATTTCAATATGGAAGAAAAGTTTCACTATGACTGTCACTACTCATTACGTGACATTTGATTGTGCATGAAAGAGTGTCAGCTGCACAGTAATTAAAATATTTTCATTCACTTGAGTGCTGTTGTATTATTTGTTGTCGCGTATGGTTATTAAAT
Source organism: Biomphalaria pfeifferi (assembly GCA_030265305.1). NCBI lineage: Eukaryota > Metazoa > Mollusca > Gastropoda > Planorbidae > Biomphalaria > Biomphalaria pfeifferi. The sequence goes on along the minus strand of JASAOG010000130.1, from coordinate 4,791 downwards.
GAGTTCGGCAGTTATAATAGTACAACAAACGTAGAGATTCAGAAATGGACGCCTGAGTTAGCAGATGACATTTATTTGACATAAAATATTAACATACTGGCAAGTACAGCCATCAATGAATACTATAAATTTTCCAATAATAATCCTATAATATATACAGCACAATAAGCACACATCTGTTTATACTTGCTACATTAAATCTTCATGCGTCCTCTCATTTCAAAATCATGGTAACTACTTAGTATAACTCACTGTATTACACCTCCATAGGCTTCAAGAATATGGCGACTACTGCTGCTCTAACCATGTGGTTAACTCCCAGAAGTCTCGATTAGGTTTCACTTTCACGTGAAACACAACAAAAAGTTCTACTTCGCGATTCCCACTAAATCATGCCACAAACCATGATGTGACAATGACTTATACCATAATATAAAGGCACAATATTTGTAGGTCACAGCTGGGGCTGCGTAGCCACGGGAAATATTGCATTCCTCATCAATCTTCGGACTCGAAGATTATTGTTATTTATAATTAATTAATTAATTGACAACTAAAATTGTCATCTCATTATTAAGAGAGATTTTATACAAAGATGAAGTGCCACGCATTGAGATATCAACAAGTATGTCATAACATTCATACCTTGTTTTGTTGAACCTGAGAATCTCCAACAATGTTTTTCTCTCTAGCAAGTAGGCAGACGTTTATTGACAAATATTAAGTTCTTTCAAAATATTTTTTTTTTTTACGATGTAATTCAGTACATTTTGGAATTCTTCAAATTAAAAAAAAAAAACACAAATAAAAACTAGCATCAATGTGTCTATTTGCAAATGCAGGAGAGCGATTAAAAATGTTCATAATATTATATTCTTGTCTCCCTTGTCAGTGTAAACTCCACGGAGGTCTTGTATTCAGTAACCTCAAAAGTGGAATGGTCGTTGATGCTTTTATGACTGCACACCGCCCTTCTAGTTCCTCTGCTGTTTTCAGTGAGTCTGGACATGATCAGCCTGTTCAAAGCGTGATGTTGACCCATTATCTCTGTCCCCGCTGCTTATACCCCCCATCCCCCTTTTGAAACGCACATTGTGCCTTGCTTGCAGGATAGTTTTTAAAAGGTCATTACGTTAACTGGTCTCTAGCATAAGAACATTTTAGTTTCGTCAAGGCTGGTCAAAGCAACGAAAGGAGAATCCTTGAAAGAACTCTTTTCTATTTATGTTTCCTGAATCAAGTGTTGAGACATTTACGAAATATCTTGTCTCTAGGGCACGCTCCGCCATTGACTATCAGCGGGGAGTTGTGCCTTTCACATCCTTGTCTTATCTTATCTTATCATATAAATACAGACGTTAATTCAAAAAAAGAAGATGATTACGTCCTAATCGGTCATGCATCTAATTATGCATGTTAACCAATGACATACATTCTGACTCATAGGTTTTCCTGGCTGGCTCAGGCAACCCATTCCATGCTCTAATTGCAATAGGAAAGAAGGAGCATTTGTACAAATTTATCCTAGCATATGGAACGAGGAACGTGCCTTTATCTTCCTGTATTTCTGAGTATTTTATTAGATTTTGTTTTGTATTTGAAGATTATGGTTCAGTGTTTTATGTATAATTGCTACTTTACTTTTGAGTCTTCTGTCCTAAAGGCTTTCTAAATTTAGTGATTTTACTAATGTTGTTACTCTAGTCAAATGTGAATATTCGTTTGTTATGAATCTCACTGCTCTATTTGTGTTTGGTCCAGTTTCTTAATGTTTTCTTGAGTTGAGGGGTCCCAAACAAAGGATGCATATTCTATTATTGGCCTAACCAAGGTTAAATAACATATTAGTTTTATGTTCTTATTTGATTTATAGAAATTTCTTTTATTAAACTCTAATGTTTTGTTTGATTTTTTGATAGTTTCTTAAAAGAAGGGGATTCCATGACAGTTCTTCATTTATTATAACACCTTAGTATTTTGCGTTTTTAGTCTGTGTCACTGGTTTACCATGAATAAGATAAGTGGAATTTATTTGTTTTAGTTTTTTGTTACTCGTAATAGCTAACATTTTTTCCTGGGTGGAAAGACATCCATTCAGAAAACTGAGCAACAAAAGTTGAGCTTTTACTTCGAGATGACTTTTGTCGGGCCCTTATTCTCTAAAGCAAATGATGTTTTAGAAGCTGACATTCTAAGCCAGTGTGGAGAGGATTGTTGACATGTCCTTGAGAGTCCTCTATCATGTCTTGGAATTTCGGCTAATAGTTTTATTATGCATTGTAATCCACATTGCGATGCACCGCACACTGCGTCTAACACACTCCTGAAGTCAACGAGTCTTTGATATTGAATCTATTTCACGCAGTTTTGACAAGCTTAACATTAGTTCTATTGTACATATTTGTATCCTAAATCTTCTTCTGCAATATTTGTTTAGCTTATGATTTTAATTTCTGTTGTATGATCCTGAACAGGGTTCTACAATTTACATAGACTTAATAATTACATAAGAACAAAAAAAGGTCGGCCGAGTGGGGGGGGGGGGGGAGGAGCGATCGCCCCTACCGCCCCCCCCCCCCCCCCCGGATCCGCCAGTGGCTACAATAAGAAGGCAATGGCTTGTTAATTTTGCATATTTATACGACATAACCTTTAACCAGCAACTTAAAAATGTCTTCACCCGAAACAAGAATGATTAAAACTCTGAAACTCTTGAATCATTGTTTTATTGGAAAATTAACATCGTCTCTTCAGAGATCTATTTGCAGTCAATGTATTAAGTGCCAAGACAGACCAAAAATTGGAACTGATTGATTTTTATAAGAAGACAGCCAAGCTTGAGAAATATTAAGCGATGCAGACAATCTATTGTTTATGAAGCCGGATTGTCTGCAGAAACTTGTCACATCTTAAAAAAAAAAAAAAAAAAAAAAAACCTACTAGCAATAAAGTTGAATTGTAATTTTTAAAAATTTACTTTAAATAGCCTATGTGGTTTACTGACAGGAGACGGGGCAACGGCGAGTAACTGGCACACAAGCCAGTGGGCTTCGGCAGGAGTGGCTCGTTAGCATCTGAATTCAAACCTCTGCTGCTTGCAGCATTGCCCAGATATGGGAAGGGGCTTCGGGAGCTGACCCTAAGGGAAAGTCAGTAGCCGGCGAACCTTTAATTAGTAAATAGTGCTGCACTCTTGCAAAGTCTGCGACGCCGCAGATCTTTAACTGTATCGTCACTTGCTGTTCCTTTGGACACATCAGGTACGTGGGTAGAGGGGAGCTTCTGTAAGGGCGGCATCATGCCCAATTATTTATCTCATTTCAAAGAGAGCATCAATATTCGTTTCTTGAATAAAGAGGCCATATTAAATAGCCAATGTAAATTGCGAAACTGTAAGCATGCTATAGAATCTCACACTTGTTTGAACCATTGAAATTTTAGAGCAGTGGTTCTCAAATTGTGGTCCGCGTATCCCAAGGGTAGGGGGTCCACAGAAAAATGAAAATTGTATATAATTAATATACCTTCTTCGCTAAAAGCCAGTCTATCCGATCGGATAATTTTGATAAAAATGAACTCACCGCTCGGTACAGTTTTATATGTCTATTACGTACTATTCTATGTCTCCTAAACCGAAGATTTAAAGACATTCTTCACTTGGATATTCCGGACTGGGTACTGAACCCTTTTGTACATACTCAGATCACACATTAATCCATACTAATGAAGGGGGTTGCGAGGAAAAGCCTATTGAAATGGTTCACAAACGAGGCTCCCAATAACCTAAGTTTGATGTGAGCAAGGTATATTTGTTAGTCCCTTCAGTGGCGCAAAGATGTCTATTTTTAAATATTGTAAAATAATAGACTCTTGAAACACTATATATAATATTAGCCTATAGTAATTTATCCTGAAACTAGATCAGCTTTTAAAACTGCCAAAGCTGAAAGTGTTCCCTGGCCCAATGTATTTCTTCAATATTATTTGTATTATTTCATTCTGAATAAATTCCTTTCAGCATAGGCTCTAATTACAGACTCACAGTACAGACAATATTAACAATATTCAAATGACTATGAAAATATTTGGGAAAGTTCAAGATTAGGTTTTGTAATTCTACATATAATTTGTTAGGTGGAAAATCACGAGTTTCACCCTGGGATTAATACTTTAATATATGCCTTTTAATTCCATTGTAAACACCTACAATATTTGCATCAATTCTTGCAAACAAATTGAAATATATTGTCGGTTGATCAACTTAGAAATTTAGGAGATACATTTCTAAAATATATATAAAATTTTAGAGACAGGACTGAGGTATATGACATCGAATTTTAGAGACAGATCGTGTAATACGTGTCTAACATCATATTTAAAGGACAGGCTTGGGTTGTATAACATCAAATTTTAAAGACAGTACAGGTGTAAAACATCAAATTTTAGAGACAAGATTGGTGTATATAACATCAAATTTTAGAGACAGGACTCGTGCATAACTAAGAGGCAGAACTGGTATATAACATCAAATGTTTTTAATGCGTTTTTCTGATATAAAATTATATAATTCACTGACCAACAAAATTACATAGAATAATTAAGATAAACCGACTAGCGATGTTATTGATGTTATATGTCAGTGACAAAAAAAACGTGTCTGTGTCAAAACGTTCTTGGAACAAGCCAGAATTATGTCAAGTTAAAAACACAATTTTAAAATACCAGGGAATCCATAGCTATGCCAACATTTTTTCTCTCTTGCAGACAGAAACGTCTACTGTCATTTTGTGT